>JAESUZ010000654.1:0-209951 GCA_017311185.1 Proteles cristata cristata
CTGTTGTCACATCTAAGAAGTCAGTGCCTAATCCAAGGCTGGGAAGGTTTATGCTTATGTTTTCCTCTAAGAGTTTTATAGTCTAGGGTCGCCTGGGGGGCTCAGTCGGTTAAGTGTCCAGCTTCAGCTCAGGTCAAGATCTTGTGTTTCCGGAGTTTGAGCCCCACATCGGGCTCTGTGCTGACAGCTCAGAGCCTGGAGCCTGCTTCCGATTCTGTCTCTCTCTCTTTCTCTCTCAGAAATAATAACACGAATAAGCTTTAAAAAAATACAAAAAAAAAAAAGGTTAATAGTCTGGCTTCTACATGTTGGCCTTTGATCTATTTTCTTTGTGCATATGGTGTGAGGTAGGGGTCCAAGTTCTGTCTTTTGCATGTGGATATGAAGTTGTCCTAACACTAGTTGTTGAAAAGACTTCTCAACAAATTCTTGGCCCCCTTGTTGGAAATTAGCTGTCTGTAAATACGATAGCTAATCATTTCTTTATCTGTGGGTCAATGTGAAGAAATGCACATTACCTAGGATGTGTTTATACCAAGATAAATCCTGGCCACAGCTCTGCCACTGAGCAAGATCCTGGTTGGGTCTCTTTCCTTTTCTAAGCCTCAGTCTCCCCATCTATAAAATGGCACAGCTAGATAAGATTCCTAGGCAGTGGTCTGATTATTACACGGTGAGACTCAGGGAGGTCTCTGCGGAATCTTTGCTTGGCTCCTTGGGGCTTCCCATCATCCTGTGAGCCCAGCCCTGCAGCCTGAGGTCTGGAGCCAGTCTCATATCAGGGGTGGGGGTGGGGCGGATATCAGGCTCATGGAAGCCAGCCCTGTCTTTCCAAGAATGCTGATGTCGTGCTCACCACTGTTCTCCTCCACGCCAACTGTGCTCCAGGCCTGAGTATACAGAGCAGATTTATGCTGAGGAGACACGACCTCCGCCCTTGAGGGCCACAGTCTAACGGGAAGGTAGTCACATCACCAACAATCATGGAGCCAAGAGGGGTGTGCTGGCTGGTGCCGCGTTCCGAGGGCCGCAGGTGCAAGGAAGGGGCAGATGGCAAGTCGCGGCTTCGCTGCTAAGGCCATAGTCCTGGCCCGAATGAGAATGCTTGCTCTGGGCAGGATCTGAAGAGTGTTAGGTTGAGCCGTGTAGGACATTCACAGGTCTTTTGTCCGCTACGTGGTAACTAGCGGCTATTGCTTTACTGACCTCTCTGGCTTTCTAACCAGCCCTAACACACCAACCAGGTAGGTACTGAACACCTCTCCATGGGTAAAGTGCTGTGGTTAAGGGGAAGGCTGGGGAGCCACACTGCCAGTTTCAATTCCAGCTTTGCATGTCTGGGGGAAAGTTATTCAAGATCTCTGCTTTGTTTCCTTAGGATAAAATGGGGCTATTGCCACAGCGCCTACCTTGTACGGTAAGGCAACAAGACCCTGGTCTCTTGAAGCTCTCTAGCTATCAGGTTGGAGCTGTAGGTGGGAACAATGTAGCATTTACTGCAGCCGGTGCTCTGCCCGCTTGGCGCTTGGCGGTGGCTTGTTCTAGCCGGTGTTGTAACACGATAACAGTACACTTAGCCTTTCCAAGCTGGAACAGAAGATGATGATTACAGTCCTGTGCATTTGGATAGAGCGAGGCTTCTGGGCCCCATATAATTCCCGTACTAAGAGTGATTCTGTTAGAAGAAGTCCCGAGGTGAATTGGATGGGCTCTTTCCCTTCATAAGACCCTTCTGGTTTTTATTTTTTATTATTTTTTAATTTTTATTTATTTCTAGAGAGAGAGAGTAGACAGCATGAGCAGGGGAGGGTCAGAGAGAGAGGGAGTCACAGACTCTGAAATAGGCTTCAGGCTCTGAGCTAGCAGTCAGCGCGAGATCATGACCTAAGCGAAAGCCGGACGCTTAACCGACTAAGCCACCCAGGCGCCCCGAGACCCTTCTGGTTTTAAGCTCACCCACCGCAGAGAAGATGGAAGTCAGGCGGTAACTATTGCTTCCACTTTACTAGCAGGGAAACTGGGTTTGGGAGCCGGTTGGTGGCAGTCAGCACTGGAACTAGTGTTTCCCTGATCCCATTTTGGGCCCCACCCCGCTCCCACCCATGGCCTGCGGGAAGCCGCTCATGCTGGGTCAATGAAGTCCGCTGACGCCCCCCTCCCCCATCCCTGCCTTTCTTGGCTTGTTCCTGAACCAGCAGCAGGTGTCTGTCAAGGACCAGTAAGGCCAGAAAGATGTTCCTTCTGGCTCTATGCTTTCTCCTTTTGGCAAAAAAAAAAAAAACAAAACTGAGCTGGTAATTATTAAGTACCTACTAAGTGCCAATGGGAGTAAATATTCTTTATAATTTCCCGATTTGCCCACCTGTTCACAAATATGTGTAGCACCCACTGTGTGTCAGTGTCCGTCCCAGGTACCTAGATCCAGAGAGCAGTGGTCGAGATAGGCCAGGGCCAGGCCCAGGTGCAAGGTCACATTCAAACGAGAAAAGGCCCGAGAGCTCCGTGCAGTTGGTGAAGTTGTTGATTTTCATACCCAGCTCTAGGAGACCCTGTGGCAGCCACTGAATCGTTGAGCTGTGCAGGCATCCAGGCCCCTTTTGAATCCAGCCTGTCTGGGAGCTGCAGGGGCACAGAACAGGGACCCCAGGGAGCCCCTTTTTCAGAGCTCAGAGAGCCCCTCGCACAGTATGTGCTTCTGGCCGTTGGTTAAAGACGCTGGGTTTCGTCCTCAGAGAACCACCTGTTCAAGGAGTCGCTGATAGGGACCTTGGAATTGGATCAGGTTCCTCTTGGCTGCGTGTCCCCCCTGTCACTCAGCTCCTCACTCCTCTGGCCTTTGGCCAGCCCTGGAGCTAAGCCACCTACAGCCTTAAGGGAGGAGGGGCTTGGGAAGTGCTCTGCGGAGCCTGGGAGCCTAGGAAGGGTATTTCAAGTTCAAATGCAAGTCAGTCAGGTGAATGGCTTTTCGGGACTGCAGATTACAACTGCCATGAGCTATCACGGCCCCTGCCGAAGGGAAGAGCTAAGTTTGGGAAACTGGCCGTGGAAGGTGTGCGGGGGCCGGAATGGACAGTTCTGGCAGTTTCTGAAAAAAATGTCAAAGCACGCCTACCAGCTAAGCCAGCCACTCCGCTCCTAGATATCTCTGCGAGAGACATGAAAGCTGGCGTGAGCGCACAAAGTGGTCAGAACAGCATTATTCCTAGTAGCCGGACGCCGCATCTGTGGTCTGCGCGGACTGTGGGATATTATTACTCAGCACGGAAAGGAATGAGCCATGCATACGGGCAACAGCGTGGATGTATCTCAGGTTAATTGTCCTGGGGAAAAAAAATAATAGAGAAGCCAGGCCAAAAATAAATAAATAAAGACTTCAGTGCCTCATGCAATTTATGCCAGATCCTCCAGGAAGTGCAACATAGTCTCAGGGACTGTGCGCACATCAGCTGTTGCCTGGGGCAGGGCTGGGCAGAGGGAGAGATCAGAAACGGGATCAGGAGACTTGAGGAGGTATTGCATGTGCTCTTTATCTTGACTGGGGAGATGGTTTTATGGATGTCCCTATGTGAAACCTACAAATTGTGCAGTTTAACCACGTGTTTGTTTATCAAGCATACTCCTACTAGAGCTGTTAAAGATAAAGGCGACCCCATCCCCAGCCTATAATCAATAAGATGAACCTGACAATAAGATGAACCTGACCCTGATAGGGAACTCCTATCTGTGCCAACAAATAGGAACAGTAAAATAGGAACAGCCCCATCGAGCTGCGGGGGCGCATCCTGGGTCCATGGCTTACCAGCTACACCGTGCCTTCCGATGCCTCAGTTTTCTTTCTGTGAGATGGACCCAATAATCGTAACTCTCTCCCAGGTCGGGAGGAGAACATAGGGAGAGCCGCAGAAAGTGCCTAGGAAACGTGCAGTAAATGGCAGCGTGCACAGGGCCCATGGGCACCCAAGGAATGGAGGTCCTTGTCTGGAGAAAGAGGAAGTGGGGAAGCTCTCCACCTCTCAGTGGCTGTAAGTGGATCTTGGAAAGGGGAACGGGGAAGAGTCTGAGGGAGGAAGGTATGGAGGGGTGGGGTAGGGAAGGACTTACCAGGCAGAGGAAACCTAGGGGTGGGACAGCACCTGGACCCTAAGCTTCTAGAAACATCCGTGCAGTAAGATAAGACTAGGGTTAGGCAGGAGCTGCATCCTGGAGGGTCCCAAGGAGCACTGGCTTCATCCTCCAGTCCGGGGTTTCCTAAACTGGGGTCTGGGGAAGGTCTTTCTGGAGGCTGATGAGGTTTTGGGGTGTTGGTGTGGATTTGGAGCCAACGGGCAAGAAAGAATTCTTGAAGACGTCTTTGGTACGAAAAGGCGATTTTATTAAAGCATAGGGACCGGACCTGTGGGCAGAGAGAGCTGCGCTGGGCTTGTGAGGAGTGACTGGGTATATAATGTGGAGTTGGGGGAGGTAGAGTCAAAAGGAAGTTTCTTAAAGGGATTTCCATATGCAAAAGAAAACTCACAGATTGGTTGGGGGCGTGGCTAGCTGTTGTCAAGCTAAGGTCGTTTTTCCCTCTAGCCAAGCATTAGCATTAAGACCGTAGGGCGGTCCTGGAAAATAGGCTATTAATAAAATCGCCCTTTTCTCGGAATATTACTAAGATATTTGTAAACCGTGGAGACGCTTATCAGCTTAACCATTTGATTTCCGTCTTTTCCTTTGTTCTTGGGCGGCCGGGAGTCCCTGAGGAAGGTCACACACACCCCACCTTGGGGTCGGTGGTGGTTTTTGCCTTATGCCCCCTCATCAGAGACCGCAGTTCTCTGAGACGTTCTACAATTTCTGTCTAATAAAAAGAAAGGCAACATTGAAAAGAAAGCAAACCCTGCCTAGGTCAGTGCGATGCTTTCAAATTGAAGGACATTTTTATTTAAGTAGAAAGCTCTCGTTTCTAAAGTCAGCGTTGCTAAGAGTGGGTCCTGAGAGTATGTTACTGTGCAGCTGTTTTCTTGGAAGAGGTTTGCTGACATGTTGTGCCATCGGGGAATGACAGGGGGTGTGTGGCAATGTGTGCGGAGCCACTGTGGCCCAGCCTGCCCCCGTGGGCTGTGGGGTCGATGGATCAGCAAGCCCAGGGAGGGGGCACCAGTTCCGTGGGAGGTAAGGAAGCTCAGGCCAGAAGGCCAGGCAAGTCTGGTGGGTTCAGGAATGGATCGCTTGGGAAGGGAGGTCTGGAGCAGGGGCAGAGAGAGGGCTGACGTCCCCTCCTGGCTTCCACCCTGTTGGGTCACATCTTCTCAGGGAGGTGCCTTGGGGGCTGGGGCAGCACCTGGGGCTGGCCTTGTCCGGGGCCACATGGAGCACTGACCTCCTGGCCCAGGGCCTCGGGAATGCCATTTACAAGACACTTGGGCGCATGGGTGGGGTTTTTATTGCCCAGGCGTGACACGACCCGCAGTGTGTGAACATCTAACACAGACCTAAGGCTCTCTTGGGGGTCAGAGGCCAGCAGGACCAAGGTGACTGCCTTGCACACCCTTGTGCCTGTGGTCTGAGGCCCTGTGTCCCAACCGGGTCCGACCAGGGCCGACTCTGAGGCCCTGCCCCCAGCACTCTCTGACCTGCATCCAAGGGCCAGTCCCTGCCTCCGTGATCTCTGACCACCCCGCCCACATCGCCAGCAGCTGGCTGTGACCCTGGGGGAGGGGTGCCTGTCAGGATCCTTCTGGAGATCCCTACAAGGAGCCCTTCCCTTCGAGGCCTCTGATTGGCTGCTCTCCCCGCAGCTGGAGCCAAGCACACCTGTGCCCAAAGAGCTATGCGCCTACACCTGGGAGCCGCCTGCCCTCCCTCCTCCCCCCTCCCTCCATTCTCTTCGGTGCCCTGTGCATTCTCTCCCCTCCCAGATATTTATATTTGACCTTTGATCTTGCTTGCCAAGGTCAGCGTTCCTGCTTAGAAATCTTGGCGTTCTCCGTGCTATGCCTTTTGACGGAGAGCTTGGCTTTAGTCAAGTTAGAGCAATGGGAAAATGACGTTTTATAGTCTGAGGGTCTGGGGCAGATGAGGGGCCAGAGCACGGCTGGTTTTCACCGCCGGATACCATTTACCAGTGACAGAGAGCTGTTTGAAAAGCCCTCTCAGAGCCCTTGTGGTGAAGCCATGGCTGGCCCGTCCCCTTTCTGGCTGGAGCTGTAAAGCAGCCCCTAAGCCCCCATTACTATCCAGCATTTGTAAGGCAATGGGTGGAGGCTGGGCTGGGGCGCCCTGCCGGCTGTGTGGCTTTGCTGCTGTCCCTTAACCTCTCTGAGCCTGCGCTAACCTCTGCGACCCGATAAAGCCCCGTGATTGTCCCAAACTCTGGACTCAGCCACCTTCGAGGATTGTTAAAAGATCAGCCATGATGGTGTGAGTTTTCTGTCCCTGCTTTTCACACGTTGCTCTCGGGATCACCTTCTGCAAATGCCACGCAGGAGATAACACCCGGGAGCAAGCACCCTGGCACTTGGGACAGTGGCTTCGCCACATCGGGGCCTGCTGTGAACAAATAAATGAGCGTGTTCCCAGAATCCACTTGGAACAAGCTTTGGGATTAAAACCAGCTGCCTGCTGGTTCCTGAAATTCCATCTGTGTGTGTGAGAGCGGTGGGAAGGAGTGAGGGCGGAAACTGCCGCAGGGCAGGGATGAGTCACAGGGGAGCTGAGGGAGTCGCCGCAGGGTAGTACGCCCCATTCCCTGGGCGCTGGGTCAGCGGGCGGCGGGGGCCCCTGGCCAGGCTGGCGGGGCAGGCGCACCAGGCTGTCACTGGGTATGGAGCCTGCCACGGGGGGCGGAGCTTGCCTGGGTCTGCGTCCTGAAGCCTCTGGGTTCCAGAACAAATGCCCATAGCCAGGCATTTAGCCTTGCAGTGACCTCCCTGGAACTTAGATGTTCGTCAAAGACGATCCCAAGAGGGCGGGCTGCCTCAGGCTCCCCACACTGCACGGGCAGTCCCCAGTGAGGTTGGGGGTGCACGGGCAGGGGTGTGGAAGCCAGGGAGAGCTGTGGTGTTTAAGAGCAAAAGCTTTGGGGGCACCAGAGTGGCTCAGTTGGTTAAGTATCCCACTCTTTTTAAAAAAATTTTTTTTAATGTTTATTTACTTTAGAGAGAGAGAGAGAGAGAGAGAGAGACAGTGCGAGTGGAGGAGGGGCAAAGAGGGAGACGCAGAATCCGAAGCAGGCTCCAGGCTCTGAGCTCTCAGCACAGAGCCTGGCGTGGGGCTTGAACTCACAGGCCATGGGATCATGACCTGAGCCGAAGCTGGACACCTAGCCGACTGAGCCACCCAGGCGTCCCAAGCATCCCACTCCCGATATGGGCTCAGGTCATGACCTCACGATCGTGAGATGGAGGCCTGTGTTGGGGCTCTGTGCTGAGAATGGAGCCTGCTTGGGATTCTCTCTCCCTCTCCCTCTCTTTCAAAATAAATAAACATTTAAGAAAAAAAAGAGCATAGGCTTTGGACTTAGGCCATCTTGAACTCAAGTCCTGCCTTTGCTACTTAATATCCCTCTGACTTTGGGCTATGTTCTTAGTGTCATTGATCGTCAGTTTCTCAGCAATAACTTAGGGATATTAAAAGTCTCTTGGTGGATCTTTGTAGAATAAGTGAGTTCATAGCTATAAGCCCTTCATCCTAGAGCCAGCCAAACACACAGCGCCAGGTACATGCTGGCTTTTACGATTATTATCATTAATGCTTCATCCATCACTTGGGGCAGGCTGTTTGCCTTTCTCAACCTATTTCCATTTTTTTAAAGTTTATTTATTTTGAGAGAGAGAGAGAGAGACCAAGAGTGTGCACATGTGCAGGTAAGGGGCAAAGAGAGAGGGAGGGAGGGAGAGAATCCCAAGCAGGCTCCAGGCTCTCAGTGCAGGGCTCGAACTCACAAACCATGAAATCATGACCTGAGCTGAAACCAAGAGTCTGATGCTTAACCGACTGAGCCACCCGGGCATCCCTGTTTCCATCTTTGTAAATTGATACTAATACTAGCCACGTAGCAGCCACTCTGTGAACCTGGCTTTGCCCCCTCTCTGCTTGGGAGGGGGCTGGTGCCATGTGCTAGAGTGTTCCCTGATGGACTGTGGTCAGGTCCCAATCAGGACTCTTACAGCATCCGCCTCACCAAACGGCAAGCTGGGTTACGTGTCAGCATTTCCCAGAGATTGTGTTGGAGGGAGTGAGGTGGGGGACTATCCCAGCCTGGTCCTTATGGTGTCTGCCCCTTACGGGGAGACACGTCATAGCCAAGCAGGGGCCTCCACCATGAAGTCTCTGCTTTGTAGGTCCCAGGGAAGGGAAGGGGAAAGCCATGGACCCCTCGGGAGACAGGGCTTTGGGCCCCAGGAGGCAGTTAATGTCAGGCAATTTTGTCGCTGTCGGGACTGAGCACCTGCTGCTCAGGGCTCCCAGCCTGGGTCTGGTCACATCACCTTCGTCCCTCCAGGTCAGTGCTGGAGGTGGCCGGCCTCTGGGTTCCCTTCTGTCTCCTGGCAGCCTCTTGCCCTGCCCCGCCCCCTCCCCCACCGCCGGCAGGTCCCTGTGGTTTGGGGCTGGACTGAATGGATTCAGTTTGCCTGCTTGGATCCTGTCCCATACGGACAGGGTCACTGCCTGCCCGGGGGCGGTTCCGTCTGATGCCCCAGCGGGCAGGGAGTTGGCCTGGGTTTTGGAGGCTGTGTGGAGGGGGAGACAGGCGCGGGCTATGGAATCTGACAGAGCGAGGTTCACACATCGGTGTCGAGGCCGTAGGTCCATGACCTGGGCCGCTTGCTCTCTCCGTGCTCTCCTCTGTGAGTGGACCGGGTGGGGGCGGCCCTGCCCTTGAGCACCTGTCTTCCTGAGTAAGTGCCCGAGGGGTGCCCGCAACATTCTAAGAGGAGGTGCTGGTGGAGAGTTGGAGGCGGGGCTGAGATCCCCCCCCACATCAACCGCACAGCACGAGAGAAAGCCTCTGCCCTACCTGCTGCCTCCCAAGTCACCTACCCCTCAGGTCCGGGTGCCACGGGGACTGGAGCCCAAGCGCCCAGCACGGAGTGGGCCTTTTACCATGGCAGTCGGGAGAGTGCCCTTGTCCTTCCTGGACGGTCTTTTTCTTTTTTAAGGCTACATCGCATTTCTAGCACCCTCTGCCCACTACACACTTACTTTTTTTAGCCTTTTTTCTTTAATGTTTATTCATTTTTGAGACGCAGAGAGACAGAGGGTGAGCAGGGGAGGGGCAGAGAGAGAGGGAGACACAGAATCCGAAGCAGGTTTCAGGCTCTGAGCTGTCAGCACAGAGCCCGATGCGGGACTTGGACTCACGAATTGTGAGATCATGACCTGAGCTGAAGTCGGACGCTTAACCGACTGAGCCGGACGCTTAACCGACTGAGCCACCCAGGCGCCCTTTTAAACTTTTTTTTTTAAAGTTTATTTATTTTGAGAGAGAGAGCGAGTGGGGGAGGGGCAGAGAGAGAGGGAGAGAGAGAATCCAAAGCAGGCTCTGCGATGTCAGCACAGAGCCCGACAGGGGGCTCGATCCCGCAAACCCAGACCTCATGACCTGAGCTGAGGTCGGTGCTTAGCCGATGAGCCACCCAGTGCCCCTCACCGTGCCCTTACTGATGACATTTCCGCCTCTCACTTTGCCCTCAGCCTCTCCCTGACACTCGAGTTCAGCTCTCCCCTTTTGATCCTGACCAAGCCTGAGAATCTCGCCAGCCTCTTGGCAACAGGTTGGTCTCACAGAACTATGACTTCTGACCCTTGCTCGGTCTGAGCACATGATCTGTCTTGATTCAGGGTTTTCCTCTGTCCTGGCCCGGCTTGTCTGTCATCAAGGCAAAAATGCCACTTCTCTTCCGGCTGTCATTTGTGATAACCACACAGGATGCTGGAAACCAAGGCAGTTTGCTTTCTGTCTCTCTCCGCCGGACCAGCTCCAGCCCGAATGGCAACGAGCCATGTCCTCTCGCCCGGCTCTCGCTGGTTCTTCAGGGACGGCCCAGGGCCACCCCTGCAGGCCCAGTCTCTGGCCACCTGTAGCCACACCCCAGGGCCGCTTCTTGGACTTGGAAATGGAAACAGCAATTTTTTTTTTAACCCTGAGCACATTTTTGTTTCCTCCTTCCTTTTCTCCCTTCCTTCCTTCCTTCTCTCACTCCTTCTTTCTTTCTTTGTCTGTTTCTTTCTTTCACTTTCTCTTTTCTTTCTTCTTCCTTCCTTCTTTCCACTCTTTCCTTTCTTTCTCTTTCTTTTCTTCCTTCCTCTCTCACTTTTTCTTCTTTCTTTCTTTCTTTCTTTCTTTCTTTCTTTCTTTCTTTCTTTCTTTCTTTCTTTTCTTTGTCTGTTTCTTTCATTCTCTTTTTTCTTTCTTCTTCCTTCCTTCTTTCCACTCTTTTCTTTCTTTCTCTTTCTTTTCTTCCTCTTTCACTTTTTCTTCTTTCTTTTGTCCTTTCGTTCTTTCATTCTTTCCTTTTCTTTCTTTCTTCTTCCTTCCTTCCTTCCTTCCTCTCTCTCTTTCTTTATCGAAAATGTTTGGAAAATACATGGTCCTTTTTTAAAAAAAATTTAAGTTTATTTACTTATTTTGTGAGAGAGAGAGACCAGGAGAGAGGCAGAGAGAGAGAGAGAGAGAGAGAGAGACACTCCCTAGCAGGCTCCCCACTGGCAGCACAGAGCCTGACACAGGGCTCAAGTTCAAAAACTGTGAGACCATGACCTGAGCTGAAATCAGGAGCCGGACACTTAGACTGAGCCACCCAGGCACCCCTGCATAGTCCCAGTTTTTAATACTACATCCATTCAGCCAGTCCAAGGACAAACAAACTTGCCTGCCTGCGTGCTCGCTCCCACGTCCCTTCCCTGATCGGCCTTGGCCTCTCGCAGCTGCCGCTGTCTGCACTTCCCACCAGCCTCTATCCCCCTGTCTACCCTCCTGGCCAGGGTCACCTGTCTGAAGCCCAGCATAGCTGTGTCACCCCCACCTGAACACTTGGTGGCTTCCTGTTGTCCTCAGGGCCTCCGGACCTGGTTCCAAAGGTTGAGATCTGGCCCTCGCAGCACCGCCCCTCCCAGCCTCTCTCCCCCTTCCCCAGTCTCCTCCTCTCGGTTCCCACGCTCCAGCCTCCCCCTCCCCCAGCGTCAGGAGCCTCCCACTGCCATCAGCAAGCAACACCTCCCTCTCTGCCAGCCTGCTCCAGCCCAGGTGACAAGCCCTCTTTTGTGGCCCTGTGGTGGCTGTCTCTCAAAGCTCAGGTGGGTCTGTCCCCCTTCCACCCCTCCCCTGCCCCCTTCCTGGGCCGCACCTCTGCCCCTGGCTTCCACAAGGCAGGTTCCCAGGAAGCTTTCAGGGAGGGCTGCTCTGCTCAGGAGGAACGCCCTCCTGGTCCTCAGTTGCGGGTGAGCTTTCCTTGGCTGCCGATTTGATTTTTAACTTGAAACTCAACCTCGTGTAACAAAACTGGCGGCTCTCCTTCCTACCCCCTGCGAGAAGGCGCAGCGCAGGCTTCCTCCCGAAGGTCCAGGTCTGAGAGGCAATGTAGGGGCCAAGAACTCGGATGGGAAACTGTAGACTTATTGCTTCAAACCTCTACCTGATAGCGGCGCCCTCGATGAGGCAGGAGGCGAAGCCAAAGCGAAGCCCTCTCTCTCGCATTCTCAGTGCTGATAACTTGGTCACATCTACTTTTAGGCGGCATTAGAGTTGTACGTATCTCGAAATGTCGTGTCTGCCCATCGCCACTTCGGAATTATGGTAGTTGTTAGACGCAGTGTTGGCGCTGGTGATTTAATGTGTTAATAAAGAGGCCTGTGCATGTGCGTGCACGTGTGTGTGTTTCATTGATTCGGTTCAGTCTTTTAAACATTTTTTTTTAAATGTTTTATTTATGTTAGAGAGAAGGAGCACGAGTGGGGGAGGGACAGATAGAGAGGGAGAGAGAGGATCCCAAGCAGGCGCAAAGCCCTACTTGGGGCTCGAACTCACCAACCAGGAGATCATGACCTGAGCCGAAGCCGGACGCTCAACTGACTGAGCTGCTCAGGTGCCCCCCTCATTCAGCCTTTTGATAATTATGTTTTAAGGTAATCGCTTTCCTTTGTGATTCTTTGCATTTTCTGGTTGGCGTTTAAAGCCTTTATTCAGAGAAAGCCTCCACAGAGGAAGCCAAGAGCTGTCCCACGGCCCTCGAAGCCTCCACCCAGCCCGCGGCTCACCCACGGGCCCGTTCGGTGTGCAGCTTCCCGAGGCCTCTCTGGGAGCCTGTGCTTAAATCCCATGTGTGTCGCTGAATGGGCACCGGCCTAGAGGCTCCGGCCTCTTGATCTCTGCCTGTAACCTCCCCAAGCCCAGCTTAGCGAGGTCCCCCAGCCGAGGCTGATCGGTGGTGGGTCCCAGCCCCCCCCTGGGCCCTGCCCCAGCCCGCCGGGCCCCACGTGTGCCACTTAGCGTATCTCAGGGTCTCCAAACCACTAGACCTCGCAGGCCAGCCAGAAGGGCTCTCCCAGCTCTCGCCAAGACTCTGTAGAGACGGTCTCTGCCCCTCCCATCCCTCGCTGCTTCTTTTAGTTACTTTATGTAAATCAAGGCCCACAATAGACAAGAGATTAAAGTCACAATGAACCAATTTAAATGCCTGCACCTTCTGACTCGCTTTACAAACGAAGCATTCAAAGACAGGGAGTGGTTTGAGGGAACTATTAAAGGGTTAGAAAAAATCAAAACAGCTCTGAAAGGAGAGCCGGATGGGAGGCTGAGCTCTGACCTGCCAGCCCAGCTGCAGGCCCTCGCGGAGGCATCCCTCAGCTGTGATGACCTGTCTCCTGCAGTTCGGTGGCCTGGCCGGCCACCCAGGGTGGTGGGGGCGGGGACGGTGCTCCAAGCCTGGGGCCGTGCTGATAACCACCGACTGATGATCAAGAAGAGAAGGCCAACGCAGTTCGGCCCATGTCAGAAACTGTGTTTCAGTTTAAAGTGGTGCTTGTTCTTTCTAGAAAGTTCTAGAAAAATGCCTAAGGAAAAATAAGGAAACAGAACCTTCTAGCTGCGTGTTTCTACCATCCACAGGCAAATCGTCTTTAATCAAGTGGCCTCTGACAACGCTGTGCCCAGAAAAGAGAGGCCTGAGGTCACGTGGGATGTGGCTCTGGCCACTTCGGCCCACACCCCGTGTCATGTGGGCGTGTCATGACAAGACTGCCCTACCTTTCCCCGTGCGCGTCGTCTTTTGTGTTACTAGTTGTAGAGAGTCGTGACTTCTTTTATTTTTAATTTTTTTAATGTTTATTTATTATTGAGACAGAGAGAAACAGAACATGAGGTAGACTCTCTAAGAAGCAGGCTCCAGGCTCTGAGCTGTCAGCACAGAGCCCGATGAGGGGCCTGAACCCACGAGCTGTGAGATCATGAGCTGAAGTCGGACGCTTAACCGACTGAGCCACCCAAGCGCCCTGAAAGTCGTGACTTCTAAAGATACGATTTTGCCTAATTTGGGGGTATCATATTGTAAGAATCCTCCATCATAAATTCATTTTAAGCATATTTTTCAGGGGCTGCGTGATATCGTGCAATGCAGCGCACCGTGCCGTCCTTGACCAATCCCCCATTGTCGGGCACTTGGGTCATTCCTGGCCGTGCCTTGTTGGCCATTTTAACTAATGCTGTGTTCAGCTTTTGGTGCGTTACCCTTTACACCGATGCTGGGCTATTCCGACGTCATGCAAGGCGCTGTGAGAGCTCGACGATAAGCTGCACACAATCCCTTCACGGAAGGTGCAGATATAAATAACCTTAATCCAAAGTAGGTGATAGTTGTCATAAGCAGGCAGCTAGAACTGGAATCCAGGAGAGTCTTGCCTGGGCTGCATGGGATTCTAAGAAAGTTTCCTGCGAAAATCTGAGCCTCTGCGTCTGTCCGCAGGTGCAAAGTCAGGGTAAGGGATCCGAGGGCTGAGGAGCTGAGGGCTGGCAGGTGTCACCTGAGGGGGCACAGCAGCTGGGGACCGTGTCACATGCAAACCCAGGTGAGCTGTCAGCGGCTGCCGCGAGGTAGGTGGCCTGCGGCTCCGTGAACGTGCCAGTGATGCCAGCCGTGGACCTAGGTTGGGGGCGGAGTCGCGAGCAGGCACCTGGCTGCTATGGGCACCCCCAGCCTTGAGATCCTGATATTCGGGTGTGGTCCGAGGCTGGCGTCAGCCTGGCCCACGCCCAGCGCTGTGTTTCTTCCGCCGAGGCTTCTTGATCCATTCGGGTCAAGATTCACCATCCGCCGTGGGCATCCCTGACCGTGTATGCGTTTCAGGGTCCCCTTTTGGAGGGGCTTCAACCCACAGAGACAGAAGAGAATTGCCCCCCAGTCTCTGGGTAGGTGAGAGGCCAGCCCAGCGCCCCGTACCGGCTCTCCCTTCTCGGCCATAGCAGAGCCCGGTCTTTCTCCCTGCCAGATGCTACTTTGACAGCCACGGTCACCCCTGGCTGTGCGGCCGGGTGGACGTGCCGGCAGGGACACTGGTGCTGTGTGGGGCCTGTCCCCAGCGTTACGCCCCCTCCCCCGCCCCCCACCATCACCGCCCTGTTCTCTCCCCTGCCTGCCTATCTCACGTGCCCCTGCCTTAAGCCCCTACAGGTGCCATGACTCAGCCGCCCCAGGAGGACTTCAACAGGAGCGTGGAGGACGCCCGGGACTGGATGAAGGCCGTGCACGAGCGGCTGCAGGTCAACGACAACACCCAGGGGCCCCGCGCGGCCCTGGAGGCCAGGCTGCGGGAGACCGAGGTATGCAGCGGCCACCGCTTCCATAGCCCCGAGGCCTCCGTGTGCCTCCCTCTCAGGCCTGAGACTAGACCAGGGCTTCTCCAACTTGGATGTGTTTGAATTTCTTGGGGAGTTGGGTGCAGACTCTGATCCAGGGGTCAGGGTGGACCCCAGCTCTGGCGTTTCTTAACGCGCTCCAGGGGACGTGCTACTGTTGGTCCTGGGACCACACTTTCGTAGAAAGGGGCCGGAGGGGCTTTCTGGTTGTCCTGTCCTGGCAGAGGCACTTTGCAGCCGGGTGGGTCCCCCACCCAGTCCTTCCTGTTACTTCCCTGGTTCCCCATGTTGAAGGTCACTGTCGGGTCTGGGTGGGCCCCGATCGGCCTTCAGGAGGGTGGAGAAGGGACTCTGCCCAGTGAGAAGTGACCCATCAGCTTCTCCAGGGCCAGGGTCTGGCCTTGCTCCCTGTCTAGCACAAGGCAGGGCTCAGGGCGTATGGTGCTGCGCCTACCGGCAACACTGGTGTCCGGTGCCTGGTCCGGCATTATGGTGCCCCCATCCGAGGGCACCTGCTCTGGGCCAGGGGGCCGGGGGGTCAGGGGGTGGAGCCTGGGCTAATGTCTCCGTGCTGATGCAAAAGTGCTGTGTGACCTTGGCCAAGTCCCTATCCCTCTCTGGGCCTCGGGTCAGCAGAGCCATGACTTACGCATCTCTCAGGTCACACCTGTTGGGATAGTCCACAGTTCTGATTTGTCAGCTAACAAGAGTCGCTCTTAAGGGAGGGACTACTGTCTCCTATACAGATTGATCTCCTGACCGGGCTAGACGTGGGGCTGGCCCCACACCCAGCGCCCTGTGTGCTTCCTCGGGCGTGCTGCCTTTCTGATTTTGTGCATCTTCTTGAAAATACCTAATGCTCTTTTCGAATTTTTTTTTTTTTATGTTTTATTTATTTCTGAGAGAGAGAGAGAGAGAGAGAGAGACAGCGTGAGCAGGGGAGGGTCAGAGAGAGAGGGAGACACAGGATCTGAAACAGGCTCCGGGCTCTGAGCTGTCAGCAGAGAGTCCGATGTGGGACTCAAACCCACGAACCGTGAGATCATGACCTGAGCCGAAGTTGGACGCTTAACCAACTGAGCCACCCAGGTGCCCCACCTAATGCTCTTTTTGGAAATGGGTGGTCAAAAATCAAGAAAATGTATACCATGTCTTTAGGGCTGATATTTTAAGGCTCACGACCACGCTGTGAAGGGTGAGCCTTTGTGCGCATCTTATTAACACGGAAACTGAATCTTAGAGAGGTCATGTGACTTGTCCAAGTTGAAAAGGTCTCTGGGCAGGACATTCCACCCTGGAATTTGAGTCTTCTGATTGCTTGTCAGATGAGTTTTCTGCTTCCCTACAGCGTCATGTGCTTCTCAGATGACACAGTAAAGCCGTACCTGGCAGGCTGAGAACCGCATGTTCCATTTAATGGAACAGCTCCCTGGACTTGAGAGAGGACAGGTTTTGGAGTCTGGACATCTTGGGTTCAAATCCCAGCTCTGCTTCTTGCTGGCTATGTGAGTCCCTGCAAGTCACTTGACCCTGCTGAGCCTGTTTACTTCTCTTCTCGAATGGGGTGACATTAATTATCTAAAGTGGTCCTTCTCAGTCCTTGAGTGGCCTGACTCTGGTGGGCCAGAGACCCTCTACTTTGAGTCTTGTTTTCTACCGGCCTCCCCCGTGTCAGGCCTCGGACCCTGGCCTCCGGACCCCCAGGGGGCTGTCCCTGGTCCCTGCCCTTGGGATGCTCCTGACATGGCCCCTGCCCACACACCTTAAGTAGGCGTCCTGTCCCGCTCTGCGAGGTAGGCATGGAGGGGCCTGCATCCCCCAGCACGGAAAGCTGCCTATCCCTGGTGTGGCGCCACCTGAGCTCTCACCATCCTGGGCCACTTGTCCTTCTGTGACAACCAAGGACAAGTGCTTGATGGGGCTGGTCAGAGGGCCCCACCAAGTGACCATTATGGCAGAAAAGGAGGGGGGGACCACTTTTAAGTCATATGGTCAGAGGCTTCCCAATTGGATGGTGGAGTGAACAGAGAACCCAGGATGCTTTGAGGCAGCCTGGGGCGTCAGGCCTCTGGGGACAAGTGACTTTATTGCTGAAGCTCAAATATAGACGAGGTGGCCAGGTTGGGGGCTGCAGGGGTGAGGGTGGGGAGGAGGGGGCTCCCGGCAGACGGAGCAGCAGAGGAGAGACCGAGCAGGTGGGCATGGCCTGAGGCATGTGCTCAGAGCCCCAGCAAGGCTGGGGTTGAGGTAGCACCAGTCATCATGCGGGAGCAGGGGACAGGGCCAGGAGAGGCGGTCGGGGGCCAGAGGCGACAGCCTAGAACACTGAGCCAGGGAGCTTGGATGCCTTTGCTGCGACGGGGATGGCGGATTGGAGACTTGGAAGGAAGGTCAGGGGTTAAAGGAGAGGAGTTGGCCTTGGGCATCATCAGCATTGTGTTACTGTCACCAGTAGGCATTTATCAAATGATTGGTCCTCACAGATCAGACAGAGGGGACCCGACATTCATTCAACACCCATCACGTGCTTCAGGGCTACACTATCGGCTTTCAGGTTGAATCTCACAAAAGCCCTGTGGTGGTTTTATTAGCCCCACTTTTCAAGAATAAAATGTGATTCCTAGACGCTAGGAACTGATATCGTTGGGACTGGAACCCAGGGCCGAGTCCAGAGCATCTCTGGCCATCCCCGTGCGGGAACCTGGGGCAGTGGAGACGGCGAGGTGTGCACCTTACTCTGGGGCTCATGGCGTAAGGGGGGACAGGGGACGAGACACATAATCCAGGCTGCACCAGGACCTCATGATGTTACTGATGTTGTTCCCCTCCTCTAAAACCTTCCATGGCTCCCTGTTGCCCACCAAACTGAAACCAAATTTTACCTGGCATCCAAGTCCGCCACTATCTACCCCACCCTGTCTTCCAGCCTCAGCTGCCCCACCCACCCACATATCGAGCACACCGCCCCCTCCTGCTGGCAGACCGCCTAGATTTCCTGTCCGCGGGTCTCTGTCCTGTGCTGCTGTTGACTCTACTTGGGATGCCCTTTAGTTTACGTGTGTGTGTGCGCTTGTGAAATGAAACACTCCCGCCGCCCCCAAGCCCCGGCCCCAGCTACTGAAACACCACAGCCGTGTCTGTGTGCTTGCTGGTTCAGGGTACTAATCCCTTTGCACCTTGCACCCTTATACTGGCAGGAAGTTACCCTCCGGCGGTGGGTCAGGCTTAAGCCGGGGCAAGAGTGGTCCTTAGGAACAGCCCTTGGCCAGGCCAGGGTGGAAACTGGAGGGGAGCATGCCCCCCCGCCAGGCGGAGCCCCCAGGGACTGGACTCGGAGCGTAGGTGGAGGGGTCACGTGCGGGGGCTCCATCTCTGGCTCTCCCACGGGGCTCAGCCTTGCTGCTTGCTGGGCTTTGACGTTTCAAAACCCGTTTTGCAACAAGAAAGAAAACATTTCACTCCTGCCATCTGGTGAAGGGAGCAGCTGGTGACTTTTCCACCTTCACGTCCGCGGGCTGTGGGGGCCTCACCTCGGGGGCGGGGTCTCCCCTGGGGGGCCCCCCCACCAGCTCAGCAATGTGCGTCCAGGGTGACTCTTCGCCAGAGTGGCCAGGATGTGAGTCCCAGTCCGGCTCGGATGCTGCATAGCTACGTGGCCAGAAGCGAGTCCCATGTCCTCCTGCGACCTCCTTTCCTGGCTACAAAGTGGTAGCAGAGCCCTCTCCACCTTGGGTACCGAGGGGCCGCTGGCGGCTTGGGGACCCTCATGGTGGTGGAGCCTTCTGTGAAGGGAGACGGGGGGAGGGTGGCTCCCGGGGTTCAGTCCCCGCCATGGCTGCGGCGCCTTGGGAGAGTCTCGGAGCATCTGGGGCTTCTGCTTGTTGGGTGGGGGTGGGGGTGCTAGTTACCACCTTGCAGGAGGGACAGAATGAGGCGAATGACTTAGAAGTGCGCTTGGCAAGGCTCAGGCACCCTGGCGGAGCTGGCCCGATGGATGAGGTTGTTTCTCGTGGTTTCCCCGTGGGAATACGTGCACGCCCACCCTCCTGCCCACGCCCGAGCCTCCGGGAGCGGGGACCCCAGGTCCCAGCGCTTGTCCCCTGGCCCTGTGGTTTCCAGCCTCGCGGCCCTGCGCTCGGGGCCCGGCCTCAGCCAGGCTGCTTCCTAACCGGCCTCCAGGCCCCTCTGCGGCCAGAGACAGGCTCCATTTCCTTGGACTTGGCCTCCAGACACAGTGCGCTTCCCTGCCTTTGCTCAAGCCCCATCTCGATTGCGTGCACGTCGCTGAGCCTCGGTGCCAACCCCACCTACTCGCAAGCCTCCTTGGGTTTCCCCGTGCGCCTCGTTGGTGCTCCGGTAATTACTCTGTGGTGTCTGTGGCTGTTATAGTGGTGCGTGCTTTTCTCTGCGACCCCACCACGGCCTGCACGCATGGGCTATGTTTGTTCCTCCTGGACCTCAGTGCCCAACACAGTACTAGCATAGTACCGAGAATAGCACCCAGTATAGTACCTAGCATTGTACCCAGCATAGGACCCAGCACAGTGCCCAGCATAGTACCAAGAATAGCACCCAGTATAGTACCTAGCATAGGACCCAGCCCAACTTAGCACCCCACTCGGTACCAAGCATAGTACTCAGCACAGTGCCCAACTCAGGACCCAGCACAGTACTGCACATAGTACCCAGTGCAGTGCTCATCTTAGCACCCCACCCAGTACCAAGCATAGTCCTCAGCACAGTGCCCAACTCAGGACTCAGTACAGTACTGCACATAGTACCCAGCATCGTACTGAGCAAAGTACCCAGCACAGTACCCAGCAGCGTACTTACCTGGTCTTGGCTGCATAGATGGAGACCCATGACTAACCCATCCCCCCAGCTTTCCTGATGTATCTCTTCTCTCCCCGATCCCTCCATCCAACCCCCACCTGACTGTGGCTCTCATTGGCTCCTTCCCATGAGAATCATTTTGTACTCCTTCCCAGGCGGCTAGTCCTTCCTGCCAAGCTCTCCTGGGTCCTGCTGGTGATCAGCTCTAAAGGACCCTCACACTGGCCGAAGAGCATAATCATGACAGCAGTGAAGAAAGGTGGAAACGACTTCTTCAAAGCCGGACTCACTGGCTTAGCCACAGCCTCTGGCCCCCGGCCCCCAGCAAACACCCTGTTGGTTGATATTTTGGTCTGGGGGCAGATGCTTCTGCTGGGGGCCAGAAGCTGGGGGCTTCTTGCCATCCCGCCTCTGGGACTGGCCGCCTCTCCTCTCTCTGGGAGGGAAGGGCAGTGGAGTTGGCCATCTGCCGTGTGTCCCCAGTCCGGCCAGCCCCTCTCTGAGCAAGAGTCGGGACAGCAAAGGTCCAGAGGCCTAGAGGAGGTCACATTGTCAGGAAACGAGGCTTTGGGAGAGGGACCATTGTCCTCATGGGGACTTTCCAGGCCTGGCGGTTCCCTCTGGGTGCGGCAGAGAGAGGCATTCAGCTTCTTCCCCGAGGCTGTGGGCTCCCTAGGTTCTGGATTCTGACTGAGCCTCCTTTGGACAGACAGCGGGTAGAAGGAGGCCTCTGATGGCTGCAGGGACCAGTCCCGCAGAGCCCAGGGGTTCGGTGGGCCCCCAGGGCCCTTGTCTGTCAGCTGCGATCACTGTGGCTGGCTAGCCTGGGGGAGGGGTGGGCCCGCCGCCCGCCCCTCAGCGTTGGGTGTCAGAAAATCAGGTCCTTAAACTGAATCTCACGGGATGGTAAGAAATTCCTCCTGAGCCACCCTGTGGGGCTCCTGCTCCTGAGTGGGGTGAAATGTTCCGTGCAGGGGGTGGGTAATCTTGCTCAGCCCAGAACGTTCCTCAGTGGCCCTTGGATTGTTGGTCCACACTAATCACTCTAATACCTTAGTCTTCTTCATGGCTGCTTGCTGCTGAGTGGGACTTGGGGTCTCGGTCATGACCTTCTGGGGTCCCACTATATCCCTCCGCCTGGCTGGGCTCAAACAACAAACAAAATGCCTTTCCCCTTCTTGGGGTATCTCACCTGCCGCCCGCCCCACCCTCGACACACACTCACAGACCGCAGAGAGCCTGTGGAAGGAGCTTGTTTAATTTCAGTCTCCGGTAACACAGGTAGGAGGGGAAGTCCCTCGGCACCAGCATCGTCACCATCTTTGGTAACCAGTCTCACATGAAGCAGTAAAAAGGATTGACACCACTGCCCATCTGCACGGGTCAGAAAAGGGTCTACATCGTACATCCACCGTTTACGAAGTATACTAACACATCGATGTTTTAAGTAACTGTATTTTTAAAAATTAACGTTAGGACCCTACGGGGTAGACAAAGTGGCTGTTGTTATCACAATCCCCGGGGAAGAAAGGGAGGCCCGGGGTGATCAAGCCACCTGCCTGGCGTCACTCAGCTCTCGATGAAGCAGAATTTGGCACCCCCCTCCCCGCCCCTGCACCATCCACAGAGAAGGGTCAGAGACGGCCAGCTGGCTGGGACTTCAGTCTGAGAAGTCCCCCAGGGAGACAGGCTGGGGAATACAGCTTGAACTTCAGGCAGATGTGCTGTCAGTAAAGAGGGCTCAAAGGTGTGTAAAGATAGTACTAACAGTGAACAGTTGGTGGCTGAGAATGGAGCACGGGCCAGGCGGCGTGCCCAGGGCCCTCCCTGCAGCACGGAATGTAATGCAACCCTGGGTGGTGTAACTGCCGTCTGCTCCCCTGCTCCCGTTTCATAGCCCTCAAGAATCTAAGTACTGTGACAAAGGTCAAGCAGGTGGGAGGGAATGGCTCTGAAATTGGAATCCAATTGGACCTTTACTACGGAGACGCCTGAGTTGCCAAAGAACTAAGTAATGGCAGTTAATAAGCACAAGAGCCGATGTTAATCAGAAACACACTACTTGCCAGACATTGTATATTCGCCTCGGTCTTCCCAGAGGCCAAGGCCAAGATGAGATTCAACGCGAGAGATGTTCTTTAGGGAAACATCCGTGAGAGAACAGGTTGGGAGACTGGGAGGGGTGAGGTTGGTCGGATGTGGGTCTGACCCCCAATCCAGGAGATCCAGGGAGAGTCTGGGGCCGCGGTGTAACTCTAAGGGAGGCTGGCAAGGCCCTGGGGTTTCCTGGACCTGTCACCTGTCAGAGGAGCCCGATCCCCCAGGGGACAGGCCTGCCTTCACCTTCCTGCTTGGTCACTGGTAGGAGCAGCTGAGAGAGCAGGGCCTTGGTGCGAACTGCACATTCAGACAGAATTCTGGAGCCTCAGTCAGGGCTCTGGGTCAAGCCCACTCCCTGCAGTAGATCTGAGAGGCAGATTCTCACAGCCCCACACAAGCGTGACATGCACCTTACATTTTATGTTTATTTATTTTTATTTCCTTAAGTTTATTTATTTATTACTGAGAGAGAACAAGAAAGCACAAGCAGGGGAGGAGCAGAGAGAGAGAGGGAGACACAAAATCCGAAGCAGGCTCCAGGCTCTGAGCTGTCGGCTCAGAGCCTGACGCGGGACTTGAACTCACAAACCTCGAGATCATGACCTAAGCCGAAGTCGGATGCTTGACCGACTGAGCCACCCGGGCGCCTTGCATTTTCTCATTTAATACTGAAAAGAGTCGGGGAGCTCGGTACTATGAGTGACCCCATTTTACAAAGGAGAAAACTGAGCTCGGGAGACAAACGTATGTGAGCTCACACAGCCAGAAGCGGCCCGGTGGGAAAGGGAGGGGCCTTATCCCATCAGGCGGCTCCACGGTTCTGTGCGAATCTCCCCATTTCCTTGCTTCCAAACTCAGGGCCTTTAGCTGGCTGCCCTCGGTCACAGGAGGAGGTAAGAGCCGCCATTTGAACTCCAGCCCCTCTGGCCTCAAAGTCCTGGCTCTTTCCATCATGCCACCGTCTGGCTAACGCTCTGCCTTGTCTCACCCCTGGAAACCGGCTTTTGTGTCCACGGCAGAAAATATGCCAGCTGGAGCCGGAGGGGCGTGTGAAGGTGGACCTCGTGCTGCGGGCGGCTGAAGTCCTCCTGGCGTGTTGCCGTGACGACCAGAAGCCCGAGATCCTGGCCCAGCTGAGGGACATCAAAGCCCAGTGGGAGGAGACGGTCACTTACATGACCCACTGTCACAGGTAGGGCGGCTGGGGATTCCCCCCCCCCCCACGCCTTTGCTGTGGACCCTCCTCGTCCACCACCGCACTGTCCTCGGGCCTCTACCAAAAGGGACATTTCTCCAGTCCTGGAATTGCTGAGGACAGGATGTCCTCCTGGGATTGGGGCCAGCCCTGCCTGCCTCTTTCTAATTATAATCAAGCTTAATGACGATAACGGGCAGTGGGAGCCCATCATGTTTTGCCCACAACACATTCTTAGTAGACTTGCCGTGTGTGCATCCTCCGCAGGGTGGCCGGGTGGCCCCGGTGCCTGGTCAGCCAGTTAGCCCAGATTCTGTGCCTGTACCTGAGGGGCAGGGAGGGAGGGGGCTGAGGCGGGCCTGAGACTGCCTCTGGCTCTGCTGCCTGCTTGCATGTGGTCTTGGGAGGGTCACCTGACCTCTCTGAGCCCCAGGCTCCTCATCTGGATGATGGGTATAATCAAGTGTTCCTTGAAGGCTGTCGGGAAGACAGGAGAGGACAGCAAATGTCACGAGCCAGGCACAGTAGGCCCTCAGTGACCAGAAGCGGCCGGTCCCCCCTCCTTCTTTAGGGCTGGGTGGCCCGCATGACTTTGCGCTGTGCTTTCTGCCTTTCAAACCCATTCACTTGGAATTGCGAAGTCGTTTGACGTTGGCTGGAGAGACGGGGCCATCTCCATGTTACAGATGAGGAAACTGAGGCGGGTGAGGGGGCAGGGGTATGCAGCCAGCTCATGGCGCCTTGGGAGCCCACACACGGGTCCCCAGCCTTCTGCCCCACTGAGCAGCGGCAAGCCCTGGACACCTGTGCACTGTGCCCATTACTAGACACACTCCCACTTCTGAGGTGGGGCCCAGGGCCTGGAGGGTCCCCAAGCTGCCCAGGTGACTGTGAGGCCCCGGGACAGTGTCATTTCATTGCACTCCTTCCCACCTCCCGCCCGCTCCCCAGTAGTGGGGAGGGGACTGCCCGGGCGGCTCACACCCCGTGCCCTCTGTCCGCAGCCGCATCGAGTGGGTGTGGCTGCACTGGAGCGAGTACCTGCTGGCTCGAGACGAGTTCTACCGCTGGTTCCAGAAGGTGACGGTGGTGCTGGAGCTGCCCGTGGAGCTGCAGCTGGGCCTGAAGGAGAAGCAGTGGCAGCTGGGCCACGCCCAGGTCCTGCTGCACAACGTGGGCAACCAGGCTGTGCTCCTGGACCGGCTGCTGGAGGAGGCGGCCTCCCTGTTCAACAGGATCGGGGACCCCAGTGTGGATGAAGATGCCCAGAAGAGGATGAAGGCCGAGTACGGCGTGGTGAAGGCCAAAGCCCAGGTGCGTGAGGCGTGGTAGGCTGTCTTCGCCTGTGCACCCATTATCCGCCTCTGTCTGCCTGTGCACCCATTGTCCACTTCTGTCTACCTGTGCGTCCATTGTCTACTTCTGTCTACCCGTGCAGCCATTATCCACTTCTGTCTACCGGTGTGTCCGTTATCCACTTTTGTCTACTGTGCAACCATTACCCGCCTCTGTCTACCCATGTACCCATTACCCACTTCTGTCTACCTGTGCACCCATTGTCCACCTCTGTCTACCTGTGCGTCCATTATCTGCTTCTGTCTACCTGTGCAGCCATTATCCACTTCTGTCTACCAGTGTGTCCGTTATCCACTTTTGTCTACTGTGCAGCCATTACCCGCCTCTGTCTACACATGTACCCATTATCCACTTCTGTCTACCTGTGTACCCATTATCCACCTCTGCCTCCCATGCACCATTATCCACCTCTGCCTACCCATGCATCCATTATCCACCTTTGTCTACCCATACGTCCATTATCCACTTTTGTCTACCTGTGCATCCATTAGCCACCTCTGTCTACCTGTGCATCCATTAGCCACCTCTCCCTACCCATGCAGCCACCCATTTGCTCCCCATATGCCTCTCCCTCCATCTACTCACCATTTACTGTGCAGGCACCCAATACCCACTCACCACCCAGCCACCACCTCCATCTACCTACCCGCCTCCCACTTACCATCTGCCCCCCACTAAACTATCCCGTCTGCTCTTTGCCATCTAGCCACACCCATCCACTTACCTGCCCAGCTGTCTCTCTGTACCCACGCCTCCACCCCAGCTCTCTCCCACCAGCCTAACCAGCCTCTTGTTCATCCTCACGACCACTTGCTCACCCACCCGTCCATCTACATGCTCACGCACCTACTCATCAGCCCACTCCCCCGTGTGTGTTCACTGTCCCCACCCATCCCCCGCCTCCCCGTCACCACGTGCTCACTATCCACCTGTCCCCCACACTTCCTGCACTCACCCACCCACCCCCTAACTACCACACACCTTTCGTCTACTCCACCACCCCTTCTTCACCCACCCGTCAGCCTATTATCTATCATCCATACACCCAGTGCCTCTCAGTGCTTAGCACACGTGTCGGTGCTTAATACGTGTGCACTGACTGACTGACAGACCGAAAGACCGCGATGCTCGCCTTTGCCCGGCTCCTCCCCTCTTCTCCCCACCCTTCCTCTGCTGCTCTCTTGTTCTTCCCCTAACCCTTCTGCCCGTTCTTTGTCCCCCATCCCCACACCTCTATATAAAAATTATATCCTTGATTTTTAACCAGTCCATTGAGTTGTCAAGTTCAATCATTAGTATTTTTGGAAGGAATTCTAATTGGGTTTTTATTACATTCACTGTTCTTTTCTGCATCGTGTGAATTTTGCCCTGTGAATCCAGGTACAGGTTGTATCTGTAATCATTCCGAGTGTACGTATTTTATAAAGCCCATAAGATTGTTCAAGTAGCTGAGGTTTCGGAGCCTGACGCTGCCATCTGTGGGGTCTTCTGCCCTGTGGACCCTTTCCTTAGGGTCTTTGTAGTTCTGAGCTATGAGCTCATGCTGAGCAGGACTTTATCTGGAGACCCCTGTGACTGGGGCCGGACACTCCCCGAGTAGCTGGTGTTTGTCTCATCGAGGCTCCCCTGGGGATTTACCTTCATGATTCCTGTGCTTTCACATCAGTGTGTTGTTGACTTGGGAATCCCTGCATCTCAACTTGAACCCCAAGCCAAAATTATGTGAGAGGCCCCTGGCTCCACATTCTGAAAGGTGATTAGTCTTTCATTTGATTTGTTTTGGTTTTTATCCCAGAGCCCACGCTGAAACCCAAACTTCTTTCTTGCGTTGTGCATACGGGGAAATTTTTCCAGTTCACCCTTTGACAGTCGGGGTGGGGCGGGGCAGGGAGGCAGCCTCTTGAGAGTTCTGCCTTTTTCAGTTGCTTCTGGACCCAAAGTCTTACTTCCTTCTCCAGCTTGAGCATCAAACCCAGGAAAACCTCAAGCACACACGTGACCTTAGCAATCTGTAACATCTTTGCTTGTCATCCACGTGATGTCTCTTACCTTGGTATGTGCATGGGTCTGCATTTAAACAACGCTTGTTAAATTTTATGCAGCCATTTTGGCTGTCTGTCGCGGAAGGGTGTGCAGGTTTTGTAGTCCGCCACGTTGCTGGGTCCTTCGTGATTACAGTTTAAGGGCAACAGACCTGTAATGGACAGAGATCTGGGAATGCACTAGCAAGAACAGGACTCTGGTCCCTGGACGCTTGGGAAGAGACCTGGGTTCAAGGCTGGCTCTGCCTCCTTCCCCGCTGTGTGGCCTCAGCGCAGCTCACCCTACCTGCTAGCAGATGAGGGCCGAGTGAGTGAGTGCACGAGGGCTCTTTGAAAATGGGCATGTGGTTTCCCCACATAAAGGACACTCCACTCCCAACAGCAGTGAGAACAAATAGCAACAACAATGGGTCCTGACACACGGCAGGTGCTCAGAGCTGTTTACTGAATGAGGGAGAGCCCTGCCCTTCAGCTTGGAGGCTCATGATTCCCGGGGCCGCAGAGGGAGGTGGGGGGGTGAGGTGCTGGGGCAGTTGTGCAGGGGCCAGAATGGACAGGAGGCGGGTGTGAGTTTGGCTCTCATGTACGTAGCCAGTTGGCCCTCACCAAGTCCCGAGTGGCAAGGGCGGGCTTAACAGCCATTCTCCGCGTCCGGCCCTGGGGCCCAGGCCGAGAAGGTGCCGTGCATGGCCTCCTGTGACTGCACAGGAAGCAGGTGCGCCTGTCAATCAGCTGAGAGCCCTCCACGCAGCATGCAGGGGACAGGAAGTGGAAAGTAGTTTGGCCTGTGTGTGTGTGTGTGTGTGTGTGTGTGCGCGCGCACGCCTGTGTGGAGGGGGCGTGCCAGCAGCACTGGGTGAGCACAGTCCTGGCCCACGTGTGCAGATGCTCACCTCAGAGGTTCTCACAGTCCCTCCAGGGGACCCTCCCCTCACCGGATCCAAAAATCAGAAACGCCACCATGCTTGCTGACGACGGCGGTCTTTTCCAAGTCCCTTCGCGTCTTTGCCCTCATTTGCTCCTCTCAGCCTCCTTGTCGGTAGACAGAGAAGGCTGGACTGGGCCCTTTTGGCGGACTTAAAAAAAAAATCTCAGTGGCAGATGCCATTGTCCCGCTCGAAAGACCAGAAGTTCTAGGCGACTCTCAAGGTCGGGGTCTTCTCTCGGCAGTGCCTCAGGTCCTGTGCCCTGTGCCCGTCCGGGGGGAGCCCGGCCAGTGCTGCTGCAGGTCACACTGACAAGGTGGAAGGCAGCAGTGAGTGGGCGGTTCGGAGCCCCGGAGGAGGGGGGAGCCCCTGGAGGGGAGGGAGGAGCCCCTGGAGGAGGGAGGAGTCCCTGGAGGGGACGCAGGAGCCCCTGGAGGAGGGAGGAGCCCCTGGAGGAGGGAGGAGTGTCGGGGAGGAGAGTCCTGGAGGAGGGCCTGTAGGAGTGGGAGGAGTCCCTGGAGGAGGAGGAGTCTCTGGAAGAGGGAGGAGCCCCTGTAGGAGTGGGAGGAGTCCCTGGAGGAGGGAGGAGCCCTGGAAGAGGGCCCTGGAAGAGGGAGGGAGCCCCTGTAAGTGGGAGGAGTCCGGAGGAGAGGAGTCCCTGGAAGAGGAGGAGCCCCTGGAAGAGGGAGGAGGGTGGGAGGAGTCCCTGGAGGAGGGGGAGTCCCTGGAGGGGGGAGGAGCCCCTGTAGGAGTGGGAGGAGTCCCTGGAGGAGGGAGGAGTCCCTGGAGGGGAGGGAGGAGTCCCTGGAGGGGAAGGAGGAGTCCCTAGAGGGGAGGGAGGAGTCTCTGAAAGAGGGAGGAGCCCCTGGAGGGGAGGGAGGAGCCCGTGGAGGAGGGAGGAGCCCCTGGAGGGGAGAGAGGAGGCCCTGGAGGAGAGGGAGGAGTCTTATAAGGACTCTGACCCCATGATGGGGGATCGCACCCTCAAGACCTCCTGTGATCCTGATCACCTCTCAAAGGCCCCACCTCCAAATACCATCACATTGGGGGTTAGGGCTTCAACCTTATGAATTTGGGGGACACAGCTCAGTCTGTCGCAAACATCATATGTATTAATACCTTGACGTTCACCAATGAGAGCCCGTTTCAACATTCCTCAAGCTACTTAACAGGCCATTGTTTTCACTTCTGAGAACCCACTTTTGACCTCCGATATGTTAACTGGCAAAGCCTCTGGTGTTGAGGGGAACAGGAGCGCAGGAGCATCATGGGGGCCGCCTCCTGGACTGTGGCCGTTGTGACCACCCCCTGCAGGGGGGTCCTCGGACTGGATCGGCTGGCCAAGCCCGGGGGGTGAGCAGTAGCCCGCTGCCAACCCCAGACACTGAGAGTCAAGAATAGAGCGGGCTGGTGGCCAGTGGGGTCCTGTTTATTATGAGTATTTTTAATCCACCAGTTACGTTTTCTGAAGGGCCGGGCACATAGCAGCCTCCTCCTCCTTCTCCCTGCCTTCCCTGGGCGGCTCTCAAAGGAGGCGGGTCTGTCTGGCATCTGGACCATGAATCAAACCCTTTGGCTGAGGCTCGCAGAGACATAAATCCACGCCGCCCTTGTTAATTGGTGGGGTTTTGACATTCCTGACAACGCTGCCTGCCACAGAGGGTTTAATTGTCTGGCCTGATGGGCGAAGGTTGAGGAGTCCCCCATCCGTCACCCCTGTCATCCTGCGACGCGGCCGGCCCGGCAGCGGCTGAATTGTGCTCTGTGATTGCTATGCCTGGCACGGGGCTCGTCTGGACGCCTGCCCGCTGGGCCACGGTGCTCGCCGGGCGCCTGCTCACTGTCACCGAGGCTCTTATTTACTCTGGGTTTCCCGAGCGCCAGCACCTCATCGCTCACACGCGGAGCCGCCGGCCGGCGCGTTCTGGGGAGACTTCACTTCGAGACAACATCCATCACCATCAGCGTCAACCAGGGGCCTGGCATTTATTCCCTGCTTGTTATTCCTGACCCGCTTTGTTTCATAAATGAGGCTCTCCTGCGGAGGCTCTGGGAGGGTTTTGATGGATGCAGACGGTCCCACAGGAAGGGGGTGGAGGTGGCACGGGAATCCTGAAGCAGTGGTGGCAGTGGCCTCTGTCTCTTGGTCTCCGTGTTTGGTATTCAGACGCCCGCTGTGCTTTGTGGTCACTGCTTACACTCCTCTAAGTGGGAGGCTCCCAGCTCTGCACGGAAGGACTTGGTCCCATGCCTTGGTTTCCCCATCTCTAAAATGGGGATTCTTTTCTCCTCCCTGTCATGTTTGTTGCAAAGGTCGGGATGAATTAATTCGTATTTTCAGATTTGGTGGGAAAGACCAAGTACGAATAGCAGCAAAGTTGTCTGAATCCATGTGTCCGTCTGCACCTCCCTTTGGGGAACTTTGGGCCGGGTTTTGTAGCAGAGGGCCAGCGACCTCCTAGACATGGCCTGCTCCCTGGCTGAGAATGGAGGCCAGCATACGACAGCCCCTAGGCCAAATCCAGCCCATCTCCTGGCTTCGTATGGCTCGTGAACCAAGAATGGCTTTTGCCTGCTTAAGTGGCGGAAAATAAAAAGCTGAATCTTCGAGGACATGTAAAAATGAGGTGAACTTCACATTGCAGGGTCCAGATTTCAGTTTCATTGGGACATGAGCCCGTTCTGCATGTTTGCCTGCTTCAGCCTGAGAGCCATTAGTAAGAAGCACGTAACTGGTTACAACAGAAACCACAAAGTCGGAAACATCTACCCCCTATGGTCAGCCAACCCCTGGCTTAGGGCAATGGCTTTGCAGTTGGGCCCTTGCCGTTTACATCTTGTCTAGAAGGCTCTTCAAGAGCTACGTGACCCCCAGTGTCAGCTTGGATGTCTGTGGAAGGAGAGGGCTTGGCATCGCTGGGACGATTAAGTGTAAGGTAGTGCTTGTCACGCTCCAGGCACATGGCAGGTGCGTAGGAAATGGGGGTCCTTGCGTTTCCTCTTCTTGACGCTCATTGGGAACCTCCCGCTGCCGGCCACACTCAGTGTTGATTCTTCCTGCTGTCTGGGAAGCTTTCATTCACGGAGCCTGGGGAGGAAGTCAGCAAGGGGCTGCGTGGTGGGTAGGGAGCTCTGGACTCTCTCAGTGGATGGAAGGCATGGACAGTGCCAGAAGAGAACCCCAGGACAAGGGGAAGGCCGCTCGTTGAGCCTGGGGCCGCGGGCCAAGTCACAGAGGCTGTGGGGCCCGGAGGTCAGTGCTGCCGGGCAGAAGCGCTCACGTACCCACTCCTGCCGGGTTGGGTGTGATGAGAGCCCAGGGGAGAGCAGGTGCTTACCAGCTGCCCAGCGCGGTTCTGGGGTGGTGTGAGTTCTGACTCGTTTCATTCCATTGCACTCTGGTGAGGTGGGTTATTAACCACATGCACGGAGAGCCTTGGACACGAAGCAGGCCAGCGTTCACGTCATGGGCAGTGGGCTTCCAAGCCACAGTGTTGACCGCAGGGCCGCAGCCACGTTGTGGGGTCCTGCCCTTGACCAGCATGCTGCAGCACTTGGATCTGGGCCTATGGGCAGTGGGGAGCCATGGAGGGCTTTAGAGAAATGGTGTTGTGATCAGGGGTGTGTTTGAGAAACAGTCCCTGGGCACCCAGGTCTGATAGCAGGGACCTTTATTTCTCAGATGACAGCCACGCTCAGCACACATCTTGCCCCTGTGTGGTGAGGCCTAGAGTAGGACTGTCTGAAAACTGAGGTGACTCCAGCCCATGCCGGCAGCTTTGCACAAACGCCGTTGGCACAGTCTTGCCTTCTGGGTTTGAATTTGGTGCCTTCCCACCCAGGTGACCTCGGGCCAGGGCTTCCTGAGGCACCTCTCCCATGCCCCAGCTTCCCCGTGTGTCAAACTGCGGTCATAACGGCGCCACGAGATGGGGTGGTCGGGAGAGCTCAGTGAGGTGAGAACGTGCCCAAGGTCCCTGGAGTGCTCCCGGCACCTTGGTGAGTGCTCCACCAACGGCGTGTTGCAGGAGTTGTTAAATGCTCCTACCGTTTTTCTTTAATGTTTATTTATTTATTTTGAGAGTGAGTGTGTGTGCAAGCAAGGGGAGTAGCAGAGAAAGGGAGAGAGAGAGAGAGAGATTGAGAGACAGAGAGAATCCCAAGCAGGTTCTTTGCTGTCAGTGCGGAGCCCGATGGGGGCTCGAACTCATGAACTGTGAGATCATGACCTGAAGCGATATCACGAGTTGGATGCTTAACCAACTGAGCCACTCAGGCGCCCTTAAGTACTGTCTTGAGTCCCGTTCCCCAGACACGGCAGGAAAAGGAAGCCAGCTGTATAGTTATCAGGGCCCAGACTGCACATGCTCTGACCCAGAGTCTCCTGGGTTACTACGGATAAGGTAGCGAGGAGGCTCTGGGATTCTTTATCTTTGGCAAAAGGGCAGGGGGTTAATTGCATGTCACACTCCCTACACCCCCAAACACACACACACACACACACACACACACACACACACACACACAAACCCTAGCCCCCCCACACACACACATGCAAGTCTTGAAAGCCAAGGGTAGCCTGGGCTGGGGACCTTCACGGATGGTGACTGTCCCTCCCTTTCCCCCACAGGACAGAGTGGACCTGCTAGAGCAGGTGACCCGGGAGCACGAGCACTTCCAGGCACGCGTGGACGAGTTCCAGCTGTGGCTGAAGGCGGTGGTGGAGAAGGTGGGCAGCTGCCTCGGGCGGGACTGCAAGCTGACCACGGAGCGCCGTCTCTGCACGCTGCAGGTGAACTTGACCGAGGCTCTACCAGAGGGATCCACTGAGGAGAGGCTCAACTGTGGGTTGCTGTGTGGTCATTTATTTACTGCGATGTGCTGGGGGCCCCGGGGGATACAAAATCCACGGCACACAGACCCCATGCGAGATGCATGGAATGTAGTGCAGTATGTGTGGGGCCTCGGCGGCTTTATGGAAATCTCTGAGCCGGCAGGGCATTTGGAAACCCAAGGTCACGACGGCGTGGTCTAGACCAGTGGGTCTCAAATGGGGGACATTTGGCAGTGTCTGGAGACATTTTTTAGTTGTTACACCTGGGGGTGGAGATGCCAGTGGCACATGGTGGATGAATGGCCAGATGGGATGGTTCGCACCTGTGATATGCAGGGCAGCCGATACAATGGACCCATCCGACAGCGGGTGTCAGCAGTGCTGTGGGTGGGGAGCCCTGTGGTGGAGACATCAGGTCTGCAGTAGAGACAGGCTTGGTCCTCTCTGGCCTTCCTGAATTGTTGTGACCTTGAATGAGCTCCTGGCTTCCTCCGTAAAGGGAGTGTTAGATTATCTTCAGTAATTCAAGGACTACTTTATAATTTTTGCCACAGATAGACACCACCTGTACCACTTAATATTTGTATGTAAGTTGATTCTTCTTTAAAGACCAATGAACAATAACCCCCCCTGCCCAATCCTATGAGACTAGTATAAGAATGTTCATCGGGACCTTATTTGTAATGGCCCTAAACTGCAAACAACTCAGATTTTAGTCAGCAGAGTGTTGGATTAACATATTTGGAACAGGAGATAGATATAGATATAGATACAGATATAGACATTGGTCACATGTCTCTGTCTCTGTCTATATCTATATATAAAGGGCTATGACTCAGAGTAAAAAAGAATGAAGTGCTAATACCTACAGCAGCATGGATGAATCTAAAAAACATGATTTTGAAACTGGAAAGAAGCCAGTTTCAAAAGATAATATATTCTGTGATTTCAGATATGTAGAGTTCTAGAATCTTTTGGGATGTTTAGAAATGCCTATATTTGGATAACAACATGGACTACGTGGGTGTGCATATTTCTCAGAACTCTTTGAATGGTGATGCTTAAGATCTGTGTAATTTATTCGAAGCAATTACACTTCAACACAAAAGTAAAATATTTTGAAGGCACTTTCAAAATAAAAAAGATTAAAAAGTGCCTCTATAAATGTTTTAAATGAAAAACTAATGAATTGTTATATGAAGGGAAAATTTTGGTCATCATCGTGAATGGAAAACCCAGTGCTCGCTTGTAATTAGTAGATAACCAGACAAATAAATATAATGAAACCCAAGGGGGTCGTTAGCTATTTGGCCCCTTACTTCTGCCAGCTGAAGGCTCCAAGCCCGAGGCTGCCTCTGTTGTTGTTAAAAAGGAAGAGCAACGAACATCAGAGAGGGTTAAAGGCAGAAATACTCAACCTGGGTTTTCTCTTTGACTTAATCAAATGGTTGTAAAAGTTGCGGGAAGGGAATTACACCCTCCTGTGCTATTAAGTCAGTGCCGTGAAGGCGGACAGTCCACCCCTTGGAAAGGCACCTCTGGCTCTCATCTAGGGGTTTGCGCTTAACATGACATTCCCAGGGGCTCTGGAAATGCAGCACATCATGTCTTTTCCCCCTTGTATGTTTCCCCATTACCCACCCCTCCCTCCCCCCCCCCTTCAGGAGATCGCCAGCGATTTCCCCCGGGGTGAGGAATCCTTGAGGAGGCTGGAGGAGGAGGCTGTGGGGGTCATCCAGAACACCTCTCCTCTGGGTGCAGAGAAGATCACCGAGGAACTGGAGGAGATGCGGAAAGTTCTGGACAAGCTGAGAGCCCTCTGGGAGGAGGAGGAGGAGCGGCTGCAGGGCCTGCTCAAGTCCATGGGAGCCTGTGAGCAGCAGAGGCGGCAGCTGGAGGCCGAGCTGGCAGAGTTCAGGAAGGACCTTCAGAGGCTGGCCAAGGATGGTCTGGAGCCTGCGGCAAAAGCGGGCACTGAGGACGAGCTGGTGGCCCGTTGGAGACTCTACTCGGTAAGTGGGGTTTGGCCAAGACAGGGATGGCCCAGATCACATGTGCGCTTTGGGGCATCACGACTTGGAGCTGCTCTGCTCTGCTCTGCATGGGGAGAGAGTCATGCTAAGCTTTAACCACATAGACTCTGGTCCCTCTAGAGCTTTAAGTTCCCTGGCTAGAGTACACAAGTTGGATGTTTGTACCCATTTTCCAGATGAGGAAGCTGAGGCCTGGAGAGATTTCCCTTCCCCCCAACATCCCCAAGATCACACGATGAATTTGTGGGTAAATAAGACCAGCGGTGGATTGCCTAGGGGTCTGCCATTCCCTGGCCCAGTGTGGCACATGGGGTGGACTTCCTGAGCCCAGAGCAGGGAGAGTTAGGTGAGAGGGCAAGTGCTTAGTGTACAGACAATAGAGCTCTAGGGAGACCAAGCCAACAGCGCCCATCCTGTGGGGGTGGAATGGCTCTGACCCAGACACAATGTCCAACTAGAGCACAGCCGCCTTCCACCCACCCATGTGCACACTCGGGAGGTCTGACTTACGGACAGAGAGGTTTTTTAAAATCAGGATTAACAATCTCCCTCCCTCCTATCTTTGCTTATCAGCTCGGTGGGTTAGCTCCACATCAGTCCCACCAGGGGAAATGTTTAAAAGAAAAGCTCCCCAGATCCTGCCTCCACTCTGCATTGTTATTCTATTTTCTCTCTTCCTTCTAATGTTTGCCCATTTGCAAAAATATTTTTGTGTGGGTAGAAGCAAAGCACAGACTCTTTAGGGCTCATGGAGCCCCCTAGGAGACCAGATTCCCCTGCCGCGATCAACTGAGCGCAAAGAGAACAACTTCCTCTTTAGGACCGTCCGCCTCGGCGCAGGGAGAGGTGGCCTCTGCAGTGGCGAAGGGCGGGACTTTGGGGTCAGACTCTGCCTGTGTGCAGAGCCTGCTCTTTCTTCTTGAAACCCGGTGGCCTTGGGAGAAGTACTTTAACCTCAGTTCAGTATGGACCTGGATGAACCCGTGGAAACTTAAAAAGTACTTAGCACAGCACCCGCCAAAGTCGATGCTCAAAAAGTACCGGCTCTTGCCACTAGATGACAGATAAGGGTCACAAAGTAAAAATTATGGAGGGAAAGCCTGGGAGGCCCTGCCTCTGTTTCATTGCAACAGCTCCTTGCCTGTGCCCAGCTGCGTTTCAGGGAGCCTTTCCTGAGGCTGGAGCTGACCGCATCCCTACGGAGGCTCTCGAGGCTCTCTGCCCCACCCGAGTCCGGTGTCACCTCAATGATGATCAAGCCATGATTCCCCGAAATCACTGAAAGAGAAGCTTGGAATGTATGGCTAAAGACTTTTGTTCCTAAATGAGCATTCGCCCAGGTGCTGTTTGCACTTACGATGTGCAGGGGCAGACACGCCTCGCCTGGTCCAGCCCGGCCCTCGGAGTGGCTGGGTGCCCTGGGGTGAGGTAAGTGCGTGGCCGCCAGGCAGCCCCACCTGCTCTGGCTGGGAGCGCCCGTGGCCCAACAGAGCAGGGAAAGGTAGAGTACAAGTATCCTGTCTTGCGCTAGAAAGGAAGTTTGGACTCTTCCCTTCTTTGAGCAACAGGCACAATTCAAAGAAGAGGGTTGTGTGAAGACCGCGGCTGAAAGCGCAACTTAGAAAGCATCTGTGAGGGACACGTTCATCTTTTAAACCGACTTAGTGGGGATTGTACTTACCCAGCATGCAATGTGCTAAGTGCTGCATCACCTTATGCGGGGGGCACTGCTGTGATCCCCTTTAATAGAGGGGGACACTGAGGCACTGAGGAGTTCAAAACTTGCCTGTGGTTATGCACCCTACGGGTGGAGGCAGGGATTTGAACTTAGCCCTAGACAGTCTGGCGCAACATCACGGGCTTCTAACTGCTGTGCTAGCTCAGACTCCCGGCTTTATAAAGACAGTCAAGGACCAGGAGCGAGGACACTGGAGCTCAGTTGGGCTGTGACCATCTCCTGATCTTTCTGCTGACAGTCCCACACAGAGTGTGGGGGGCCGGGAGGGATTTGTGACCTCCTTACTCGGACCAGGGCAGGCCCATTCATGCATTTCAGTGAGACATTCAGCGTCTGGGGTTGAAGTCAGAGCGGTTCTGTGGCTAGACCAGAGTTGATCACAGCTGCCTCGCTGAGCACCCGCCTTGGGCATCCCAGCGATCCAGAAATTAGAGACGCCCCCATCATGGGTGCAGAAATGGGACGGCTGGGCTGGAAGGGGCCCCTCTGCTTCCAGAAGGCAGGCAGCTGCGTCCAGAGAGGGCAGTGCTTAGCCCGGCCAGCACCGTGGGACAGCAGCCTTCCCCCTGCGGCTCCCAGATGGTCCCGCCCTGGTCCCTTGATGTTTTCGGGACCTGTATAGCCCCAAAGTGACTCTTGACCTCTCTGTAGTCCGGACAGGTCTTTCTCTTGAGGCAGCCCGTGATCCTGCTCCTCACTGCAGACCCCTGCCCTGCCTCGGCCACGTGCCTGCTTGTCTGTCGGCTGGCCTGCCTTCCTGGGCGCTCGTGTGTGGAACTTCTTCGTGAATGGTTTGGGAAGTGCCAGTTCACACACACCCATTGTGTCTTCATCTTCTAGGAAACCTTGTACTGATTTCATTACGTTTGCCTAATAATTGGACATGGATAAGCATGTTTTTGAGAGTGAATGAGGCAGTCCAGGCAGATTCCGGATTTTGCCGCCTATAGGGTGTCCCCTCTGACCCCCGGCCGCTGCCTACAATTGCTGCATCTGAGCTTGCTCCCCAGATCCAAACTGGTCCGATGTGGTCCATCCATCACCGAGCCTGGCTGGGGCAGCCTCTGGTCTCTGGTAATGATGGAGTTGGGCCAAAGCACGAGGTTGTATGCGGGGCAGCTGGGGAGGGGCTCGGCGAGGCTCCCGCTCTGTACCCAGTGTCTCATCAAGGTGGGGGGTGGTGGCCCCATTTTAGCAATGAGGGAACAGCCCAAGGTTGCATAGTTCAGAAGGAGTCGAGGGGGGATTCTGGGACAGCCCATGTCATGCCAGAGCCAGTGCACTTTCTGCTACACCGTCTCGCCTCCTAGCGAGCAACGAACCCAGCAAGAGTCAAGGCCAGGGTCAAACTCCGCACTTCCCAGGGCAGCCGGAAAGGCCCATGTCTGGTGTCAGAATGCAGTCCTGTGGCTTGGGAGTGCTCAGGGGACAGATCCTGTCGGCCTGCTAATGACACCGACTGGGTTCACAAAGCATCTTGAGATCACTGTTCCCTTTGGTACCCAAGAGTCAGGCTAAGAGCCAGAGAGCCCAGCGCCCATGTCCGGTCCACCGTTTCCTTACTCTGCAACCACCAGAGAACTCTCAGAACTCTCTACACATTTCCTCATGTAGAACGTGGGGCGTGAAGGATGCTTCTAGAGTCTTTGCCTCACTTTGGTGAATGGGACAGCCAGAGCACTCAGCACAGAGTTGATGCTCCCTAGACACGAGTTGTTCGTATTATTAGCTGCAGCTACTCAGGCCACCATGGGGAGGCCAGTGGTAATAAAGAGGAAACCCAGCTCAGCAAGAACAAATGCTGAGTTCGAGGCAGGAAGCCGGAAGTGGGAGAGCAGGGGCCGGGCTCCCAGGGACCTCAGTCCCTGCCCTCGGTGACAGTTTTTTTTTTTTTAATATTTTTTATTTATTTCTAGGAGAGAGAGAGACAGCGTGAGCAGGGGAGGGTCAGAGAGAGAGGGTGATACAGACTCTGAAATAGGCTCCAGACTCTGAGCTGGCAGTCAGCACAGAGCCTGATGCAGGGCTCGAACCCACAAACCGTGAGATCATGACCTAAGCGACACTCGGACGCTTAACCGACTAAGCCACCCAGGCGCCCCCCTCGGTGACAATTTTCTCCCAGGCTAGCCCACTCCCACCAGCCACGCTCATGCCCCGTCACCCAACCTTCCGCACCCCTCGGGTTTTTCCCTGTGCTGCAGGCGACGCGGGCGGCCCTGGCGGCGGAGGAGCCCCGGGTGACGCGGCTGCAGACCCAGCTGAAGGAGCTCATCGTCTCCCCCCATGACCTGCAGCCGCTCTCCGACAGCGTGGTCGCCGCGCTCCAGGACTACCAGAGGTGCCCGGGGCAGGCCGAGGGTGGTGGGGCTCGGGGCACACCTTGCACCTGACGCTCACGGGGCCTTCCAGACTCATCTAAAGCCATCTCTGGAAGGTGACCTTCCTCTTGTGACCTGGTAACTCTTAAATCATTCTGGCGACCCTTCACCACCGGTGTTTGGTTCCCAGAAGGAGGGCTGGACTTGGCTTGGTTCTCTGCTGAGCGGCTCGTTCACTGATTTCCATTACGTCTCTGTGCAGCTTAGCACTGGCGAGGGGTCCCCCAAGTCACAGCCCAAAGGGAGGGCTTTGCAACAGCCAGGCACCATCCCCCGGCCTGCACGTGATGCAGAGATCGCATCTTCAGACCAGCCTCTACCTCCCCCTTGGGCTCTGGGCTGAGGCAGAGCTGAGCAGAGACCCCACCCCACCCCACCCTACCCTCAGAGGTGTGAACACGCACGACTGTCCCCATATCCAGAGCACATCTCGTCCCTCTGCCTGACACAGGGGTCCCTTCAGAATCGACTCAGGAGCCTCCCCCCTCGCTGTGTGTCTGTACATCAGGGCAGGGGCCCCAGACCCCCTGGGGGGGGCGCTAAGGTGGTGCCAGGGACCCGAATTTCCCACACACAGGGTGGCCGACGGTCTCCCCTCCCCTCCAGGTTCTCTCGTTGAGGGTTTTCTGTGTTGGCCATCTATGACTGGGTGCTGGGCATTGGATTTGAAAGGTTATTTCTAGAAACTATTTGGGCCTAGGAGGATGGGTCTCTTATTCTGGAAGGGATTTTGCTTTAGCTCCTGCGAGGGGCCGGGGGTAGGCAGTACTGGGTGAGGGGCTCCATGCTTCCTCTTCAAGGCTTGACCTTCTCTGGCCATGAAGCTGGGCCGCAAGGCTGTCTGGGAACTGGCCACACAGAGGGAGAGGCCCTGAGGCCCCAGAGCCACTCGGGCAGCCTATGGATGGGGGAGAGCCCACCCTGGGAGCAGTGCGAGCCGGGCGCCCCGCGGGACCGGATAGAGGCCTCGGTTCTGGACTGACCGCACTGTCTCCTCTCTCGCTTCCCCCCCCCACCCCGCCCCTCCGTGGCCCCTCAGCATGAAGGGGAAGAGCACCAGGCTGCGCAGTGCCACGGGGGCCGAGCTGTGGCAGTGCTTCCAGAGACCTCTGCAGGACTTGCAGCTGTGGAGGGCCCTGGCCCAGCGGCTCCTGGACATCACCGCCAGCCTGCCGGACCTGCCCTCCATTCACACCTTCCTGCCCCAGATCGAGGTAACCGTGATCCCGGCGGGAAGGGCAGAGGGGCAGGGCGAGGCCACCAGCCAAGCCTGACGCTGTAGCCGTTCTTCCAGGGAGAGGTGCGTCTGCCTCCTCCAGGGGTCTGGGCAGAGCCCGTTGCACCCTGCCTGGCAAGGCTCACGTTGGCACAGAAAATGTTGCTGTTAGCAGCGACAACGGTCCCCCTCAGTTCGTGGGGAGGAGGCAAAGCCTGGCCCCTGGTGTCACCAGAGGACTTCGTACTGACCCTCCCACACCCCACCCTTCAGGACCCTCCTGTGGACGGGCCTCTGGTGGAAGCATGAGCAGTTCTGAGAGAGAGCACGTTAGGTCATTACCTTTGCTGTGTGTGTGTCAATTGGGACGCATAGGACAACTGGCAGAAATTACGACCAACCGTAGCTTAAAAGCCAGAGACTTTCGGGTGGTCCCACAGCTGGCCTTGATTGCTCGACAGTATCTTCCAGGACGCAGGCTCTTTCTAGCTGTCAGCCACATCTCCCCTCGTGGCCCCAAGATGGCTGCCACAGCAGCAAATTCGCATCTTCACATGAGCAACATCTTGTTGAACAGCAAGGGGGCAAAAAGGCTTCTTCCCTTCACCATTTCCAACAGGGAGGCAAACCCTCCTTCCCAGAAGCCCCAGCAGACTCTCCTTACAGCTCATTGGCCAGGCTAGGTCACATATCCATCCCTGGCCCAGTCACTGGCTGAGGATGATGGGATTGCCAGGACTGGCTTATATACCAATTACAGACATAACCCTGTGGCAAAAAAGTTATTAAAAAAGACAGTTTACATGATGCAAACAAACTTTATTTAATATTTCATGAGATGGACAGCATCCTTTTGGAAAGCTGCAAAACGGGGCAGAAGGCAGGAAGGTTCAATAGGATAAAGAATAAAGAACAAGCAAAGACAAATAGAAAATATCTGATTGGCTGACAGTCAGCCTTGTTTGGGGTGAGAATGCCCAGGGTTGGCTCGGTGTTTGGGGATCATGGACTGGATGGCCTGCATTTCTGGTCAAGCGGAGCATTTACAAGGACTGGAAACTTAATCTGAGTTTCACTTTGTTGCCTTGGCGCCTAGGGTAGGAGTGGCCCCAGCTTGAGCCTAGAAATTTATTTCAACACCTGTAACTGGGCTCTTTGTCACCCAAACAAAATGCTGGCTGTTTGGTGACCAAGAAGGAGAAATGAGTGTTGGGATGAGCAGAGGGCGGTGTCTACGGCAAATGCCAGTCAACATGGCAGCTCTGTCTGGCCCTTCGACACTCCCTATGGTGTCCTGCAGCTCTGAAGTCCGTAAGCTCCTTGGGGGTCTAGGGATTCTAAGACATACACAGTGGGAGGAGACACAAAAGAGTATCAGATGTAAACGTTATTTAAAAAATTTCTCTTAATGTTTTTATTTAATTTTGAGAGAGAGAGAGGCAGAGCGAGTGGGGGAGGGGGAAAGAGAGAGGGAGACACAGAATCCGAAGCAGGCTCCAGGCTCTGAGCTGTCAGCACAGAGCCCATCATGGGGCTCGAACCCACAAGCTGTGAGATCATGACCTGAGCCGAAGTCAGACGCTTAACCGACTGAGCCACCCATGCGCCCCTAAGCCTTATTTCATATTAGCTTTCATTCTGGTTATAAAAGCTGTGCCTTCTTGGAGAGTGTAAAGATTTGTGAAGAAGGCAGCAAGCAAGCCGTAAGACCCCTGTTAACGTGCTGAGGGACACAACATCACATTTTCTCTCCAACCTGGCATTTCTGGGGAGGCCCTTTCCCAAGGACTGACCTCTCCTCACTGTTAAACACACTGCTCAGCTGCACACCAGTGCCTGCGGTTTGGGGTGTCTGCTCCCATGATTCTCCAGCGGCGGGGTGTAGCCTTTCCTTCTGGGGGTCCCGCGGGCTTCCTTCTCCCAGGCTCTGAAAGATGACTGCCCATCTTTTTGAGGGACTTCCCAGGGCTCCCAAAAGTGAATTTTATGTGTGTCACAGAAACCCACTTTAGGCCAGACAATCCCAAATAGACCCTCCATATCTGATGAAAATCCATCTAGACATTTCCACGCAGTATTGTCACTAGTAGGCCAATGCTTTCTTTCATTCTTTCCAATTTTTGCATATTTGGGATCACATTATATAGTTGTGTATTCTGATAATTTTAGTTGGCGCTTACAAGCTTCGTTTAAAATGGTCCGGGGACACGGAGTTGCCTGGTTGGTTGGTTAAGCATCAGACTCTTGATCTCCGCTTAGGTCTTGACCTTACAATTTGTGAGTTCGAGCCCCACCTTGGGCTCTGCACTGAAGGCACGGGGTCTGCTTGGGATTCTGTCTCTCCTTCTCTCTGCCCCTCCTCTCTCTCTCTCAAAATAAATAAACTTAATAAAAGTAAATAAATAAAATAAAATGGTTCAGGGGGCCAGTCCAAGATGGCAGCATAGAAAGATCCTGAACTTAATGTCCTCCTATGGACATGCTGAATCTATCGCTACATATAGAATAATTCCCTCTGAAAAAGACCTGAACACTAGCAGAACAGCTGCTTGCATCACATGGTTAAAGGGCTTCCCTGAGATGGGGAGGAGAGGCAGAGACAGCATCTGGCCAAAACGCTCTCCCCCAGCTCCGCGACTCACAATCAGGAAGCATCTCACACATTTGGGGCTTCTCAAGGAGCAAGGGGTTTGTGCCCCACATCAGGCACCCAACCCCTGGGACCTACAATGAGGAGGTAAACCCCCAAAGCACCTCACTTGGAAAAGTAGTGGGGCTCACGTCCTGAAGACCCGAAGGTCTTGTCGAGAACGGAGATTCTTCTTGTGGAGGGCTTATGCACAGACTCGCTTGCTCCAGAGGCCGGTGCAAGAGCGGCAGTTTGCAAAGCACCTGGACTATATATGAAGGAGATACAGTTGCTGAGCTTAGGCTGCCAGGGGAGGGGCCTTTAGGGATTCACTGTGGGGATGGAAGAGCTGGCAGGTGCCATGAGTACCCCCCTCCATATCACTAACACCAGGGTGCACCCCAGCCCTGTGCTTTCCTGCTGTCTGGCTAGAGCTGGTGAGTGCATGCATTCACACAAGGTGTGCTCCTTGATCGTCGGGCTGCGGTGGCCAGGCCGGCTTACATTTCCGGGGCCGCCAGGACTGTCACATTGGAGAGTCAGGTCCTGCGAGGCCGTCGCTCCCCAGGCCACTGCACAGAGAACAGACTGAAACACACCTGCAGTCTTCCAGGGACAAAATCTTATTTCCTTGACCCGGAGCTCCAGCCCAAGGAGCTCACTTGAGTTTTGCCACATACTGAGCAGCCTGTAGAGGTGCCATCAGAGAACGTAGGGCAGGGGATGCCACCTCTGCATTGTCCCTCGGCTTTGCTACAGCTCACTGGTGTCTCCCGGAAGTGGACTTATGTACTGTCCTTGAACCCCAGTGTGGGTGGGTGTTCAACTGTGGTCCCACAGGACTGTATATGTTTGCATAAAAGATGCTTCCTGAGGGTCCAGCTTCTCATCATCCCGAAACTAGGTGCTAATGAATCCCTTCTCCTGGCACTCTGACAGGTCTGGGTACTCCCTCAGCAAATGATGTTATTAAACATAAATCAGGCCGGTGGCGCCCAGCACACCACTCCTGATCTCAGGGTCATGAGTTCAAGCTCCACGGAGGGCATAGAGCTTACTTTAAAAATATGACCAGGCTGTTCAGACAGTCACAAAGGTTCAAGAGGCAACGAAAAGCAATGTTGAACAGTTAAGTTTCATCTCCTACACGAGGCCATTCCTTCAAGACCGGGAGAAGTAGCCACTTCACCTAATACATAGAAACAAACACAGATAGCTAAGAAGCAAAATGAGGAAACAGAGGACTATGTTCCAAATGAAAGAGCAAGATAAAACCTCGGGGTGGGGGGGGTGTGGAGGGGTGAAATCCCCTAATGAAATGGAAATAAGTAATTTACCTGATAAAGAGTTCAAAGTAGTGGTCCTAAAGATGCTCACTGATCTCAGGAAGAGAGTGGATGAACACAGTTAGAACTTCCAAAAAAAAAAAAAAAGATGTAAGCAGTTAGAAAGTACTGAACAGAAGTCATGAACTGAAGAATACCATAACTGCACTGAAAAATAAATTGGAGGGTTCAAATGCACACCAGATGAAGCAAAAGAAGGGATCGGTGATCCAGAAGGCAGGGCAGTGTCAGAGCAGCAAAAAGGAAAAAGAATGTAAAAAGATGAAAATAGCTTAAGGGACCTATGCGACAACATCAAACAGAAGAACATTTGCATTATGGATATTCCATAAGGAGAAGAGAGAGAGAAGTGGGCAGAAAACTTATCTGAATAAATGAAGACTGAAAGCTTTCCTAAACTGGGCAAGAAACAGACATCCAGGTCCAGAAAGCACAGGGAGCTCCAGATAAGATGAACCCAACGTGACCCGCACCAAGACACATTATAATTAAAATGTCAAAAGTGAAAAATAAAGAGAGAATCCTAAAAGTAGCGAGAGAAAAATAACGCGTGACGCACAGGGGAACCCGCATATGACAATAGGCAACTTTGTCAGCAGACCCTTTGGGCAGACATTTTTCCAAAGAAAACACACAGATGTTTCTGTGGGTTCACAAACCCACAGGCATGTGAAAAGATGTCACATCACTCAGCAGGAGAGTGCGAATCCGAACAACAACGAGATATCACCCCACACCTGTTAGAGTGGCTAAAATCAAATGTAATTGATACATTTGTTACATATGTTACAAATCAAATAGTAACACGTTGGGGAGGATGTGGAGAAACGGGAACCCCAGCACACTGTTGGTGGGGATGTAAACTGGGGCAGCCACAGTGGAAAAATAGCATGGAGGTTCCTCAAAAAATTAAAAACAGAATTGCCATATGATTCAGCAATTCTACTTCTGGGTGTTTATCCAAAGAAAACAAAAAGACTAATTCGAAATGGTGTATGTACTCCATGTTCATTGCATCATTATTTACAATAGCCAAGGCCTGGAAACGACTTAAGTGTCCCCTGATGGATGAATGGATGAAAGAAAATGTGATTATATGTATATCTGTATCTATAACTATATCTATGTCTACGTCTATATCTGTATCTATATCTATGTCTATGTCTTTATCTGTGTCTGTACCTATATCTGTGTTTATATTTATATCTTATATACAGTAATCTGTATTTAAATAACATGGTTGGACCTTGAGGGCATCATATTAAATGAAATGAGTCAAACTGAGAAAGACAAATACCACAGGATCCCACCTGTATGTGGAATCTTAAAGAACAAAACCAACCCCATAGATAGAGAACAGAATGGAGGTGGCCAATGGCCAGGGGTGTTGGGGGCAGGTAAACTGGGTAAAGGGGCTCAAAAGACACAAACTTCCAGTTACAGAGTAAATAAGTCATGGGGATGTAGTGTACAGCACGGTGACGATAGTCAATATTGTAGTGCGTCGTAAAAGTTGCCAAAAGATTTACCAAATCTTTCAAGTTCTCGTTGTCATAAGGAAAAAAGAAATTATAACTTTGGATGGTGACAGTTGGCACTAGATTTATTACGGCGATCATTTCGCAGTGTATACACATATTGAATCATTATGTGGTGCCTCTGAAACTAACATGTTATGTGTCTATTATACTTCAAGGAAGAAAGATACAATGTTTCCAAAAAATCATAATTTTATTTTTTTTTAATTTTATTTTTTTTAAATGTTTTTATTTATTTCTAGGAGAGAGAGAGAGACAGCATGAGCAGGGGAGGGTCAGAGACAGGGAGTCACAGACTGAAACAGGCTCCAGGCTCTGAGCTGTCAGCACAGAGCCCGACGCGGGGCTCGAACCCGCTCGAACCGCGAGATCATGACCTAAGCGAAAGTCGGACGCTTAACCGACTAAGCCACCCAGGCGCCCCCCCAAAATCATAATTTTAAATGGCTGCATAGTTTCCACGGTAGGTTTTGTTCCATGTGTACAGTATTTAGGTTGTTTCCAATATTCCTTGTCATAATTTGTATATGGTGAAGGTCCATGTACACAGATTTTGGTCTCCATTTCTATCATTTTCCTTCTCATTTTGCTGATGAGAGACCAGAGCCGGAGAGAAGGTAGGGTGCTTGTTCACGGGGCCACTCAAGAGGCCGAGCTGAGGCCAGAATGGCGGGCTCTAGACTCTCACCTTAGGTTTCTTATTCTTGCTGTCACACCGGGTCCCGGGGACAGGTCTGCCATTTACAATACGGCAACTTTATTATTATCATTTGACTGTTGAGGAAACCACGTCCCATAGAGGGGAAGGCATTTGCTGAGGGTCACACAGCGACTAAGTGTCGGAGCTGGCTTTGACCCAGGTCTGTTTGACTCCACGGCAAGTGCTTTTCCCACTGGCTCAGATTGCATGTCCATCCTGTCCCGCTCACTGGGGCAGAAAGCTAACCAGGACCTGTGCCAGGTGGGAGGGAGAGGCAGTGTCTTTCTAGAGGTTGACTCAGGACTCCTGAGGCAGGAGTTTTGTGGACCAGTGGGTTGGAACAGGCGGGCAGACTGTGGTTTGTCCACGCTGTGTGTTGGCTAGGATTGCGTCTTGCATTGCGCTCATGAGTCTTTCACACACGGGATGGATTCCACAGGCCAGGCTCAAGTGGCCAGTTCTGTTTTTCCTGGCTCAGCTCCTGCACTTAACCTCAGCATAGCCCATCAAGCTGCAAAGTTCTTCTAGAACTAAGGCATCAGGCCCCAAATTCGGGCATGGGTGAGATGCTAGTTTCCAAGGACGGCTGTAACCACGCTCCCAAACTAGATGGCTTAGAGCCATGGAAACTCGCTCTCACACAGTTCTGGAAGCCGGAAGTGAAAAGTCAGAGTGTCTGTCCGGAGGGCCACGCTGTCTCTGCAGGCTCTGGGGACAATCCTTCCCGCCTCTTCTAGGTCCTGGAGTTTGCTGGCCAGTGCTGGTGTTCACTGGCCTACAGCCTGTCCCTGCGCTCTATGCCTTTGCTGTCACACGGACAGCTTCTCCCCACGTGCCCTCACATTGTCCTGCCTCGGTGCCTGGGTGTCTGGGTCCAGATTCCCCCCCCCCTTTTTTTTTTAACATTTATTTGTTATTGAGACAGAGAGACAGAGCATGAGCATGGGAGGGGCAGAGAGAGAGGGAGACACCGAATCCAAAGCAGGCTCTAGGCTCTGAGCTGTCAGCACAGAGCCCAATGTGGGGCTCGAACCCACAAGTAGTGAGATCATGACCTGAGCCGAAGTCGGACGCTCAACTGACTGAGCCACCCAGGCGCCCCCAGATTTCCCTTTTTAACAAGCGCACCCGTCATGCTGGATTAGGGTCCACCCTAATGACCTCATTTCAACTTGATTATCTCTGTTTTAAAGACCCTGTCTCCAAATATAGTCACATTCTGAGGTAGTTTGGTGGGGGGTGGGGCAGGGGCGGATGTTAAGACTTCATAATTTTTGGGGTCCACAATTCAACCTGTAGTGGCCGGTTAGATGCCACAAGCCGTCTGTTACTCGCGTGCCAGTACATGCTGGGTAGGCACCGCCCCATTTCAGCCCTCATACCAACCCTGAGAGTGGGGTGTGACTGTGCCTATTTCACAGATGAGGAAAGCGAGGCTCAGAACCACCCAGGGCCTCCCAGCTCGTATGGAATTTACCCTCATGATCGTAACTTCTCGACCTGAATTCTTAACCACTGCGACGTTGTGTCCGGGTTTTCTGAAAAGAGAGTGGAGGGTGCCCTCCCCATAAAGAGGCTTTGTTCTCTCTGTGGCTGATCACACACGGCCTGCCCTCATCGGGGGCAACAGAAGTTCAGCTGTGTCGGCCATGTTTAGGCTGCCCTTCCTCCAGGGAGTCTCTGCCCTTCTCGGGCTGTTGCCAATACCGCCTCCTCTGGGGAGGCGTCTCAGATTTCCCCAGCTAAGGGTGTTCAGCTCTGCCTCCAACACCCATCAGACTCTGTCGAAACTTGAAGGGAAAGGATCACTTTCTGCCTTGGGTTGCAGATGCCTACCTGGGTTGGGGGTCTTTATCCCTTCCCAGCCCTGTGCCCAGCTCAGTTTCTCAGTAATATCACCAAGTATAAAATGGAAGGACTCTGGCCAGCCGAACACAATTCCCTTGGCCTCTGGGACCCTGGGCCCTCAGATCAGCAAGAGGTGCTTACCTCAAACAGTCGGTCGGCAGAAGCCTGAGTTTGGCACGGGGCTTTGGGACAGGAAGAGTGAGTGTAGGCTGGGGATGTGGTCAGGGCAGGCTTCCTGGAGGAGGCGGGGACTGCGCTGTGCAGAGTGCAGGGTGTGTGGGAGCCAGCTGCTCATCACATAAGTCTCCCTTCGGTCTTTCCTTCACCTGGCGAGCTCCTGCACATCGCTACTCTACTCAGATGTCACCTCCTCTAGGGAGGCTTCCTGAATTCCCACGTGCTCCCATAGGCTCCTAGCTCTTCAGAATGTCCCCAACAGCACCCAAGGGGTAGTCCTGCTGCTGGCGGTGATGGGGGATCATCGAGTAAAGGACCCAGCTGGTGCTGTGCAGGTGCAGCCGCGGTGTGGGTGGTCGATGCTGGAGGGGCAGCCGGGGGAGGGGCAGCGGGCAGTCAGGAGCTGCTGTGGTCCAGGGGGGCGAGGCTGAGTCGCCGTGGGCACGGGCAGCGGGGATGGATGGGGAGGAGGTACACCTCTTGCCCAGGCTTCCCGGTCCTGCCCTGGGGGTCACAGAGGCCTCGTCCCCCGTAGGCGGCCCTGGCGGAAAGCTCACGCTTGAAGGAGCAGCTGACGACGCTGCAGCTGAAGAGAGACCTGCTGAGGAGCATCTTTGGCCAGGACGAGGCCACGGCCCTCCTGGAGCAGGCGGCCAGCGCCGTGCGGGACCGAGACCTGCTGCACAACGGCCTCCTGCAGAGGAAGAGCAAGCTGCAGGTGAGCGTCGCGGCTGCCCGGCCACCGTGCTGGGGACAGCCCTCCAGGGAGGGAGGCAGGGCGCCCGGACTCCTCCCTCGGCGCCACCACCGGCCTCTGGGTACCTGCCCTAGCCCGTTGTCCCCTGGGTCTCAGCTCCTCACCTGTGACCCAGTGCCCACCTGCCGCCCTGGCCCCTGTCCCTGAATCTCCCTCGACACTGCCGCCAAGCGGAACTGTCTTCCAGAGGAAGGCAGGGTGGGGGTCGAGGGGGTGGAATGAGAAAATGCAGAGAAAATTGCCTGTGAACTTTAAACCACCTAGAGCTGGAAGCTAATAATATTAAGAGCACATTTCTGAACGACTGCACGGCATCAAAGGGGTAACAGGGTGTGTTGTGGACGGTGTATTCTTTTACATAACCAATGTTGGCCGAGGATCTGATGATGATGATGACCTAACGCCCGGGCACCGAGAGGGGCCGGCACTCACTAAGAGTCCCATTCACACCCAGGACCTAATCTTACCCAAGCAGCAGACGTTTAGCAAACATCTCTTAGGGTTTGGAGGGCAGACAGTCTCTGCCACGGCTCCTCGGGTCTGCCACTGTCTCATGAGAGCAGCTCTAAGTGAACTGGCCGTGTCTCAATAAAACTTTATTGACAAAAACAGGGCTCTGGTGGGATCTTATGTGTATGTGTATTACGAGATGCAGTTCTGTGCTAGGGAGCAGAGGAACTGTCACGTGAAGATGCCATGGTGATTCCAAGGAGGGGCGTCCGACCCCACTAAGGGCTCTGAGAAGGCTTCCTGGAGGGGGTGATGCCTGAGTGGATACAAGCCGGCCAGGAGAAGGCTGGGGTTTGGTGGTGAGTGGCCGGTTGTGCAGGGTGCCTGTGAGGGAATTTCCTAATCTGTGTGCTGTCCGTCTGTGTGCCTCTGCAGAGCCTGCTGGCTCAGCACAAGGATTTTGGGGCTGCTTTCGAACCCCTACAGAAGCAGCTCTCCGACCTCCAAAGCAGGGTCCATGCGGAGAGCGGCCTTCAGCAGGACCTTCCTAGGAAACAGGCCCAGCTTTCCCGGTTGCAGGTAAGGGCTTTGTGGGGCCCGAGCAGCCCTGCTCAGGTGCCCAGTTGCATCTTGAAGCAGGTCTCCCCTCTTGTGGCCGGGCACTGGCCAAACAGCAGCCACGGAGCCCGTCACCTGAGATCTGACCTTTCGTCCAAATCTCTGCTAGATTGATCTGGTGGCTTCTGGCCTCTGCCAGACCTTTCGCACCTGCAGACCGTGAATTCTTGAGCCTCAGATAATGACGAGCTATACTTCCCGTTTACTCTGTCCTTCCCAAATCTGATGTTGGCATTCGTTTTTAAAATTACTCTGCTAAGTGCTCCTGATGGGTACAGAGGCCTTCAGTTAAATAGTGTGATTTTGGAAGTGAGAATAAAGGTCTTAAAACACAGGCAGACTGTCAATAATGACTGGCTTGATAAGGAGGTTGAAGGATTTTAAATGCATGTGATGCTATTACCCTTCTAGAAGTCAAGCACTGCTCGTACATACATTGAGACAGTTCTTAGGAAGACATTAAAAACGGTGTATCCAGGGGCTTTAAAACTAAAGTTGGGGCGTGATTCTTCACAAGGAGAGGCGGTCATCAAGTAAGAATCCAGACGGGAGTCTGATCCCCCTGAGATGCCTTCTAGGCTATAACCGTTTGTTTTCATAGTGTCTCAGGGTAGTTTTGTCTCCTTTAAAAAAATCTCACAAGCTCCGAGAGGCCCATCAGATGGCCATATGGTGCAGCCGCTGGGGTGGGGGAGCCCCATCATGCTGGGACCTTCCCAAGCTCCCCCACTTAGAGCGGTCCCCCATCGGCTTCCATGATAGGAAATTAACATTTGGTTGCACTTGCTCCTTTTTATTGCAGGGGATGCAGGAAGAAGGGCTGGACCTGGGGGCACAGATAGAGTCCGTGAAGCCTCTTGTCCAGGGGAACCCCACCCACCAGCACAAAATGGACCAGCTTTCTGCCGACTACCAGGCCATGGAGAGGTCTCTGGAGGTAAAACCAGGCCCCCGGGATCCTACGCTCTCTGCCTTTGCTTCCTTCATTTCTTCAAACCTTTCTTTTCTCTTTTTCCCTTCCTTTCTTCCCTTCCTCATTCATTCAGCGGCCGATTACTGAGCGTGTCCCCGAAAGGCCAGGGCGTGTTCTGGGCCCCTGAGGATGAAGGCAGCACCAGGGAGACAGCCAACCCCCTGCTCCCAGGGTTATATTCTAGTGGGTAGATGGACAGTGAGTCGGCAAAACAAGTTCATGTACAATTCCAGCTGTATCTCCAGGAGGCCAAAGAACAGAACAGGCTGCTCTGATCCTAACAGCCCCGGGTGCAGAGGGCATGGGTGTCTGGCGTGGTCAGAGCAGGTTGAAAATTGCGCCCCGGGCAGCTGGGAGTCTCCTCTGCGGCGCCCTCTAGTGGCCAGCCCGGTCTCGGTGGCGCCCGCACAATTCTGCTTTCCCTTTGAGCCCTGGGAATGGAACAGAGCGCAGGCTACCTCAAAACTGGCCGCAGGACAACTTTAAATGACCGATTCAGATGGGGTCTGGGGTCTGCATTTGTGACAAGCGCCCTGGGGATTGTGGAGCGGCTCTCAGGCCGCCACACCTCCAGAGAACTTAAGTCTAGGGGCACCTGGGTGGCTCACTTGGTTGAGCCTCTGACTCTTGGTTTCCACTGAGGTCATGATCTCACGGTTTGTGAGTTGGGGCCTCAAACGCCCATAGCACAGAGTCTGCTTGGGATTCTTTCTCTCCTTCTCTTTCTGCCCCTCCCCTGTTCATGCGCTCTTTCTCTCTCTCTCCCTCTCTCAAGATAAATAAACTTTAAAAAATAAAAAATAAATTAAAAGCCTTGAGTGACACAGCAATAAAAGGATTAGTATTTAGACAATACATAAAAAGCACGACAGAATTCGGCAACCCCTAATCATACTCAGTTAATGCCCCTTCTAATGGTTATCACCATCAATCACGATATCATTGGGCATCGGCATTAAAGCTGATGCTGGCTGTTCCTCTGGGCTCTGCGGGCCCCCAAAGGGCAGGGGACAGGGGCTCCTAGCTCTCCCTAGTCCCTCACTTCAACCTGGAGACCACCAGCTGCTAATCTATTAAGTAAAGTTAAATCCGGTCATCTAGACCTTACGCATCAGGTAAAGCCATGTTTCCCGAAGCCATGTTTCCCGAAGCTCATGGGACGGTTTCGTTGCCGTGACCACAATAGAGCAGGGGTGACCCCTGCTGATACAGGGAGAGCGACAGGCGCCATCATCCCGCTCCCACAATGCAGAACTGCCCCACAGCCTGCGAGGTTTCCTGAACCACCCAGGTGCCTCGCTCAGGGCTTTTTAAACCTAATAAGTCTGTTCCCCACAGCCCAGGCAATTTTCCTGTCGCCCCTTGGGGGGCACAGACCCCACTAAGCACCCCCAGGCCATTGAAGGCATTGAGTTTGACGCTGGTGCACGGGGTGGGGGTGGGGGGCCCGTGGTAGTGACAGTGCGGAGAAGTGGCGTTTTAGGTAACTGTTCAGCCTCTCGTCACTGCTTTGTCGCAGGAAGTTGGGATGCACCCTCTCTGTGTCCTCAGCCCCAGCGGGCCGGGCATCCAGGGGTGTCAGCCAGCATCTGGAATGCACAAGGGCAGGACCTGTGGTGGCCTGAGCCTCACAGCAAGCCCCTGGGTCTGACCTGCCTGCAGCGGATGGAGGGGGAGGGGCTCAGAGGGTGCCAGGTGGGGTGGTCAGGACAGGACCCCCCCCTTTCCTGAAGGCAGAGAAGAACAAGGCCCCAGCCTCAGAGAGCTGGGAATGGGTGACCCAGAGGAGAGGGGTGAAAGCAAGACCCTTTTCAAAACCTCTCTATCAAAGTATAATCATATATAGAAAAGAGAACATGTACGTGTGCGGTTCGATGAAATTTTAAAAACTGAACACAACACCCGAGTCATGACACAGGAGAATACCAGCTCCCCGGCCCCCAGAGCCCTTCAGGGCCCCCCGCACTCACTGCCCACCACTCCTGGTGCCGGAAGGTAACCCTGATTTTTGACTCAGAACACCCTGGACGGAGTTTGCCTGATTTTATACGTTATGTTAATTGAATGAGATGGGATGTTGTTTGTGTGTGTGTGTGTGTGTGTGTGTGTGTGTGTGTGTGTGTGTGTGTGCGCGTGTCTGGCTTCTAGCTGTCTGCATGCTGGCTGTAAACTCATCCATAACTCATATTAGACTGGTGCACAGATTGCTCGTTCTACGGATGAATATACCTCAACATATTCATCCTTACTTGTGTGGATGGGCACGTGGGTGGCTTCCTGTCTTCCTGTTACATCAGCACTGCGTGCGTGCCTTTTGGTGAAGACATGTTCATATCTGTTAGGTATCCACCCAGGGGGGACATGGTCGGTTCAGTCTTGGTAGATACTGACCTGCGGTTTTCCCAGGTGGTGTATGATTTACAGCCACACCGGGGGTGCCTCCGATTGCCCACACCGTCATCCAGACATGGTAACATCCACATAACAGTTAAGAAGGGCTACAGGGGCCCCTGGGTGGCTTAGTTGGTTAAGCGTCTGGCTTTCGCTTAGGTCATGATCTCGCGGTTTGTGGGTTCGAGCCCTGCGTTGGGCTCTGTGCTGACTGCCAGCTCAGAGCCAGGAGCCTGTTTCAGAGTCTGTGTCTCCCACTCTCTCTGACCCTCCCCTGTTCACGCTGTCTCTCTCTATTCTAGAAATAAAAAAAAAAAAAAAAAAAAAGAAGGGTTAGAGACACTTTAGGGGTGCCTGGGGGGGCTCAGCCAGTTAAGCGTCTGACTTCAGCGCAGGTTGTGATCTCATGGTTCATGGGTTCCAGCCCCGTGTCAGGCTCTGTGCTGACAGCTCAGAGCCTGGAAGCTGCTTCGGATTCTGTGTCTCCCTCTCTCTCTCTGCTCTTCTCCTGCTTATGCTCTGTCTCTCTCTGTCTCAAAAATAAATAAACACTAAAAAATAATTATTATTAAAAAAAAAAAGAAGGCTTAGACACACTTAATACTGGAGTTGGTCTTTCTGGAGTGAATCCCTGCACTGTGTACAAGGAAGGGCTCGCGTCTCATGTGCCTGCTGGGTGGGAAGCCCTGGGGGCCATCCTGCCCCGGGGAAGGTCTGGAGGTCCTGCAGGTGGGGTGGCCCGCGGTCCCACCTTTGCCCTGGGCCCCCTGGTGCTGTGCTGCAGGACCTCACGGACAGGTGTCAGCAGAGTGTGCGGGAACACTGCACCTTCAGCCACGAGCTGCTGGAGCTGAGACAGTGGATCTCCGTGGTCACCCAGAAGCTGGAGTCACACCAGGAGGAGGCAGGCCCGTGGGATGCCCAGTCCCGGGAGGCCGAGGTCGAGGTAGGATGGCAGCTCCCTCGCTTGCATCCCCCAAAGCAGGCTTGGAAGGCCAAAGATCCCATAGTAGGGGACAGAGACCCCTGCCCTGAGAGCTCATTAAGTCTGTGTGTGTGTGTGTGTGTGTGCGCGCGCGCTCGTGCATGCACGTGTGTCCTTTAGAGACTTCTGGCTGAGCTCCCAGAGAAAGAGGCCCAGCTGCCCCTGGTCGAGGCATATGGCCGGCTGGTGATGCAGAAGTCTTCTCCGGAAGGGGCTGCTGTGGTCCAGGAGGAGCTGGGGGAGCTGGTGGCATCGTGGCAGCTCCTGAGGCTTCTGGAGGAGAGCCTGCTGAGGTGAGGGTCCCCCGCTCTGAGCCTGGCCTCAGACAACACCCATGTTCCACTGTGGGGAGAGCTCAGGGTGCCAGTAGAACAGGTGGTGGGGGCGGGGTATTGGAGCTTAGGTGCCAGGCACCCCTGTGTATCTCCAGTCTGGCCCAGGGGCCAGAGCAGCGGGAGCAGGGAGGTGTCCCCTCCTTGGGGGTTAGCCTGTGGCCTGTCGTGGCCTGGGCTTCCCCCGCATCGATAGGCACGTGTACTTTAAGGACAAGGTGACGCAGGTTGCAAGTAGGAAACTGGAAACGCATGAGATCCAGGAACGTTCCGACACACCCGAGGGGTCGTCACTGACTTGCGAAGACCAGAAGTCGGCTCCGACCCCGTGGGGCCCCCCGCTCGATTGCTCCCCTGACTGGATGAGTCCCCATCACATCCCCAGGCTGATGGGGCTGTTTGTCTTCTCAGCCTCATCAGAAACCAGCCACTGCAGAGGACGGAAGTAGATTCAGGGAAGAAAACGATTTTCACCAACAACATTCCCAAGACTGGGTTTCTCATCAATCCCACGGATCCCGTTTCTGGGTGTCACCGCCGGGTGAGTCTGCCGAGTGGGGCTTGCGTGGAGAGGCCAGACCCGGAGTGAGGGACGGGGCTGGTCTTCAACAAAGCCTCTTCCCTGCCTGGGGACACGTGCTCAGCTCGGGACGTGGCCATGTCCTATCCTGGGTGTTGCACTGGAAAGAGGGACGTGGAGACCCCAGACCCGGGCCATGGGGAGGGTCAGAAGTGTCTCTGGGGCTGACGGGTCCTCACCCCTCGGAAACCTCACCCCTTGGAGACTCTAGGGCTGAAGGCTTCCTGCTGGCCCCAGACACAAACTGAAATCATGAGAGATGGGTACCTTTTTTGTACCGTTAGTCGTATTCTGTTCAAAAGGACTCACCCAAATCCCTTGTCCTGACAGTTTTCTAAAAAAGGAACCACATTGAAAAGACATCCCTTCCTTGTTAAAAAGCAGCACCTCCACTCCCGTTCTCCCATGTTTTGCTGTATGGCCCCTTGCCAAATCACCGAGTGTTAACCATGCCCTGTGGTGCATACCTGGAGCTGGGGTCCAGCTGTGAGGGAAACAATGACTTCCAACCCGCGGGAGCCTAGAACCCAGTGCAGACCTTTTCACGCAGTAACGTGCACCCCGATCGGAGGAATATGCAGTTTCCAGTTCAGCGGGTCTGGGCCGGGGGCGCAGGGCCCCGCATTTCTTGAGGCTCCCAGGTGGTGCCCACACTGCTGGGCTCCGGGGCACATTTTGAGGAGTGAGGAAGTGGGAGCCACAGGCAAGGAAGTAAGGGTTTACAGAAAGTGCAGTGGCAGTGGCCGAGGGGCAGATGCCCTAAGGGATGCTGCAGAGGGATCGTGACCTGGTTGTGGGGCAGCAAAGCCCTCCTGGGAAAAGCGAAAGATCAGGGGAATCCTCAGGGCCGGGCAGGAGTCGAGGAGAGGAGGGGTGTGTTCCAGGCGGAGGAGAGAGCGTGTGCGGAGACCCAGAGGGAGACCGCACGAGGGCCGGGGGCCAAGACGCGTCTGTGGGCGGGCTCAGAGGGAGGGGCTGTGGAGTCAGGCAGGACCAGAACCCGAGACCCTCGGACCACACCGAGGGGTGTGAGCAAGGGCCTCGCTGAGGGGACTTGCGTTTTAGACAGGTCACTCTGGCCACAGGCCCTGGCGGGGGACAGGGGTGGCGGAAGTGTAACCGCTGCGACAGCCATCCTGGTAAGGAGCGGTGGTGACTGTCACCAGGAGAGCAGCGGGTGGCCACGGAGATGCACTGTCGCAGCTCCGGCAACTTGGGGCTGAACGTGCAGCGTTTCTGCACAGCCCGCTGGCCTCCGTCCATGAGGTCCAGCAGCTCAGCCCCAGGGGGACCCTGAGCCCTGGCCGAGGCAGACACCCTGGCTTCCCCCAACCCTGCAGGACCCCGGACCTGAATTAGAATTAAGTTCCTAGCATGGCCAGGTTGACTAGAAAGATGCCGCGCCCCCCCACCCCCACCCCCCAACTCCAGGCTTCGCTCGTCACCTTCGGGCATCCTCAGCCCTACCCGCTGCCTCACAGGGAAGCCACAGGGTGCACATCGGTAGGCTGATGTCCCCTCTGTGCCGTGAATTCCTGCAGGCCAATCAGCTCCCGGAAGAAGACAGCCAGGAAGCTTTCTCCCAGCTCCTGAGGGACTTTGAGCAGTGGCTGGAGGTGGAAAACGCCAAGCTGGTTCGCATCATCGCAATGAGAACAACCACAGCCAAGGATCTGAGGACCCAGGAAACGAAGCTACAGGTTGGTTCCCACAGAAAGGCTCTTTTTTGGCACTCATGGATATGTTTGTCACCAGGGAGTTCTTAAAAAAAATAGCACACACATGGCATGTGAACCACTTTCATTTGTGTATAAATAATCGTCTTTAAACTTCTTTGGTTCACATATTTTAGAAGACTTTCAGAGAATCGTTCATTCATTCAGCCTCCTTCTGTATTCCCCGGCTTGAAAAATATCACTACTCAACATGACTCTTATACATCAGTGAGTTATTGCCGTGTAACAAACCATTCCATCAGTTTGGGGTCTGGAACAGCAAACGTTTATTTGACTCATGGCTCCGAAGTTTGGCAATTGAGGCCGAGCCTGTCCGGGCAAAGCTTCTGGTCTTGGCTGGGCTCCCTTATTTGCTGTCAGTTATAGGTCAGCGAGGTGGCTCTACTTTTGGGAGCTGGCAGGCTGTTGGAGATGAGCATGAGATGGACCAGACAGCCCCCATCGTCTTGTGGGACAGCCCAAGCTTCTAGGAGCAGAGGCATCGTCTAAGAGAGCAAGTGGGAGCACTCTAGGCCTGGCACGTTACTTCCCGTGTATTCTGTTGGACAAAAGAAGTCACAGGGCCAGCCCATGTTCACGGGGAGGGAAAGCAGACTCCACCTCTCGATAGGAAGGACTCAAAAGTCATTCAAAGGCCATGGATATGGCGGGGAGGCAGGATGGGGGCGTCATGGCCATTTTCGCAATCCTACCACAGATCTTTCTCCTTCACTCCCATATCTAATCAGTCACCAAGCCCTCCTGGATTCCACCTCCTGGGAGTTTTTGGTTTCTGTCCCCTTTTACTACCAAGTTAATCTAGATACTTAACCATTTTTGACCTTGATTATGGGAATAGCCTTCCCGCTGGCCTTCTTTCTTCCTGATGGGCCCCTATCCGGGTCCTAGCTCATTCTGCCCCCTAACTGACCTTCAGCATCATGAACCTGTCTTTATCCTTCCCCCGATGTAAACCTTTCTGCGTAGAGTCCAGCCCCCCAAAGCGTATCACACAAGGCCTTCCTCATCCAAGCCCCAGCCTACCTCTCTTTCTCCTTATTTCCCTGTAGTTTTATTAGGAAAACTTGGGGTTTGGATTTCTTTTTATTTTTCTTACTTGGGATTCATCTGGATTCTGTAGTCTTGAGTCTTTCTGGAAAATTCTAGAAAATTCTCTGATGTTAACTAACATATTGCTTCTGCCGTATCCCCTTTCTCCTCTCCTGTGATGCTGCTTCATGTTATTCTTTCTCACCGTGGGCTCTATGTCTTCTACCTTGTCCCGCATCTTGTTCATCCTCTCTATGTTGCATTCTGGAGAGTTTTTCTACCCTCCCTCTGGTTTACTCATTCTCTCTTTTGCTGTGTCCCATTCACTATTACACATGTCTGTTAACCCTTTAACTTTTGATATTGAATTTGCCAGTTCTAGAATTTCTACATGGCTCTTTTGAAATACTGCTCTCACTTTTTGTGGCTTCCAGATCCCTGCTGAACTTCTTAAGTCTGGTTTTTAATTCTTCAAGCACAGTGGCTGTGTTAGATAGTGTGTCTCATAATTGTAGTATCTCAAGTCATTTTAGGAGCGTTTCCTTTGCATGTTGTTTCTGCCTGTTCATGTTGTCAGTGTCTTACATGTATGAAGCTGCTTTGACTATGTGCTGAGCATTGCGTTTGATGAAATAGATGTAGGGGTAATTTGAGATTCAGGATCAACTCTTCTCTGGAGAGGGTTTTGTTTGGGACTCTGCCAAGCAAGGATGGCTTTATTGTTCTGAATCCAGTGAGTCCAAGTTCAAAGCTTGAGGCTCCCTGGACCACTGATGACTTGGGACTGGACTTCAGTCCACTGAGTGTGAGTTTACTTCTAATTCACCTTTAGGAGTCTCAGCCAAAGGAAGAACTGATTATCGGAGTCTCCACCCCTTCAGAGCCCAGACCTTGACCTTTGTCTCCATAGCCCCATGTGGCTGCCCAAAATGCCATCTGTTTCACAACTGTTTCTTCTGGATTGGCAAATGTCCTGCGGGCAAAAGCTTGTCTGAACTCTGGCCTTACTTCTCTGGGTTTCACCCTTTCCCAGGCTTCAGCCTGATGTGCCTTGCTCTCTTGTTAACTCTTTGATGACTTTTAAGTGTTTTTAATACTTCATCCTCAGTGAGAAGTTCGGTCCAATTGCCTATGACGAGGAAGTCCTTATGCCCCTCCTAGCTCTCATTTGGCCACGACTCTCATTTCTTGCCACCACCAACCAACTCCAGCCATATCAGAGATGACTTGCAATTGCCCCCGTTTAAGCCTCCTGGCTCTTACAGAGTTCACATTCTAGTCGGTTCTGAGAAGCTAAGCAACCTCCCTGTATCACACCACTAGTAGGATGTGGTAGAAACAGGATCCAAAGCCAGAATTTAAATCCACATGCTCGGATGTGCAGCCCTGCTCATACCCCCACATCACTACTTCTCGGGAGTCTTGAGGATGCCAAGTGCCACCCTGGGGTGACACAATACTGTAGTTTGATAGAAAAAATCTGCCCGATCCCAGCAGCACTCTGTAGGGCTTCCGCATGCCAACAGAAAAGCATGTTCAACAATGGTGGCTTTTATAATGATGGTGACTATTCCGTCAAACCCTCTGAGGACTTGGTTCTAGAATATCCAAGACGGAAGTGCCCATGGAGGTCAGCAGCACACCTGCCTCTCTCATGCGGAAGCTCATGCCATCTCGTTCCAGAGAGCCATTGCCTGGCCTTGACTTGAATTTGCTCAATGGGCCTCTCACTTTACAGGTCTCTCAAAGGAAATTTGATTGGCTCCTCCTTACCAGCTGGCGGGGTGGGGGGTGTCTGGGCCATTTGGAAGGTACACATGACTCGACTCTGCCTATACCCCACAGGAGCTGGAGGCTCGGGTGCCAGAAGGTCAGCATCTCTTTGAGAACCTCCTTCACGTCGGGCCAACGAGGGAGTCCTCAGATGAGCTCGAGGACTTGCGTTACCGGTGGATGCTGTACAAGTCCAAGCTCAAAGACTCCAGCCACCTGCTGGTAGGTGCTGAGGACATGTAGGTCCCAGGTCCCCCGGGGGTGGGACTATGGCTGAGCCCGAGCTCATCTGGGGAGCCGCAGCCAGGCCACGTCCTCTCTGCCCTGGGCCTCCACACACCGGAGAGAGACGGAGGCTCACGGGACCTAGGGCTTCACTTGCAAGATGTCGTTTGGCCATCCTGCCGCCCCGTGAGGCTGGCGCTCCGGTAACGACGGCAGTAACCATCACGGTTAACGTCTGCGGAGCGCCTTGCGCCTACTAGGCTGAAATCTTTATTACCCCACTGGGTCCTTACACCAGCCTCCAAAGGGGAAGCTGAGATAGAACCTGAACTCCCAGGGCTGTAGAGACAGCATTCAAACACCCCCTGCGGAAGGTGCCATGGAGGGCGCTCTGGCCTGGGCCCGGAGCCCTGGCATCAAGCCCTCCTCCTCCACTCATTTGCCCTGCGATCGCCAACAATCACCTTCCCCCATTGAGTCCCCATGTCTCCTCCCACAAAATGATGGCAAAGCCACAGCTAACTAGTAATAACAGCTTTTATTAAATGCTGTGTCCTCATAACAACCCTACGTAGAAGTCCTGTTGTTATGTTATCCCCTGAGAAGTGACGGGGAAACTGAGGCACAAGTGTTAGCCCAAGGAGGGGGGCAGTTGAGACGGCTTCTGAGGACCCTTTCGGCCCTCAGACCCCCAGATGCCAAGCTTCAGCGCTCCGAGTGGCTTTGCCGTCCCCGCCCCAGCCACCGTGGCCACTAGGTGTCAGCGCAGCCCCAGCCAGGTGGCGGCCGCCCGGGCTTCCCAGACGGAATCCCACCTGGGCCTGAAGTGCGTTAAAAAGCTCATTAAATCGAATCACCTGCTGGCTCAGCCTGTCCAGATGACCAGAAGTTTTAAAGAAACACTCCCCTGACAAAATGAATATTCCATTACAGGCTCTGCTGGGATTTGAGTATCACTCACTTAACTTCTTTTTTTCCCCCTTTTCCTCTCCTTCCCGAAAAATAACAGACACAGAGTTCTCCAGGGGAGCCGACTGGATTCCAGAAGGTATGGTGTCTGCCATCTGCTCCACACACTAGAGGGCAGGGCGTCTGGAGGTGGGTAGGCCTGTGACGCTGAAGCCAGACGCCTGGGCTTTCCGGAAGGTTCCAAGAGGTCTGAGGACCATTGATGGGGACTGAGCTCTGGGCTGCACTGAGCCGGGCCCCGGGGTCCTCGGGAAGCCCCAGGAGTGTGCAGAACACACTCAGCTGTGACAAACCCATGACAGAGGAGGGACCCTGGAACTTTTCATCCCAAACCAGGATGTGGGAGGGAAGAAGGACACCACTAACACTTATGTTGTGACAACAGGCGTCAGCCAGGACTGTCCCGGGAAACCTGGACCATTCCAGGCCAACCGGATCGCGTGGCCACCTATGGGCCACCAGTGGGGGGCCAGCGGGGGAAGGGGGTGGTTGTGCTTTTCGTATCTACAAGGCAGCTGTGTCCATTTCCGCCCAATGAGAAGCTCTCAGAGCCACTCCTGTGGCATTTGCAGGCCAAAGCAGTAACAGTGACAGCAGAACTCATAATAATAATCATTATCGCTTCAGACGCTAGGGGTCGACTGCCCACTGTGTGCCAGGAATCATGGGCAGTCATGGTGAGGGCTTTTCACGTAACGGTGCCATCAACACCCCAAGCATGGGGAAACGGAGCAATGGCAAGGTTGGAATGGGTCGTTCAGCACAGGCATGTGGCTTCCGGGTGGTCTCTGGCCTCTGGCCCCAAAGCCGACATCGTGGCTTTCCACACTGTGCCTTGGAGAAAGCACCTCTGGGGCCTGGTGGGTGTCCCTGCTTCAGGGAAAACCCGATGTGAATGGATGTCTCCTTTTGCAAAGGATCACTCTTGTCTCAGGCCCTGGCCAAGGAGAGAGTGAGCCTTCAGCAGTCTTTGCTCTGGGCTCCTCAACAAAGAATGCCATGGAATCTGTTTCCAGGTGCTTTGCACCCTGGGATTTCTTCTTGGTCCCCGGCGGGTGTTCACGTCTCACATCTGCAGGAGAGCGGGTGTCCCGCGGACTGGGTGAGACAGCCACAGGAACAAGGCTGTGCGTTGGGCCCAGAGTCAGCTAGCTTGGTGGCTTTGGGCAAATCGCTTTGCCTCTTGGGGCTTACTCTCCTCATCTGTAAAATGGGATTATCAATGCTGATGGTATTCATGAATGAATCCTGAAGACCATGTGAACTGTCGTTCATAGAAGTCCTTCAGAGAGACTGTAGCCCTGGCATCCCCCCTAATTTAGAATGACAGAGAGCCTCCTCAAGAAATGGGGAAGAGCATCAGGAAGGACAGTGTGGCTCACACAGTCCAGCCTGGCTTACATACTTTTAAGACCTGCATTGGGGAGTGCCCATCCGGAGCTCCCAGGGGGAACCCATGGGAGTCCTGTCTGGGTCCCCCGATGCCTTGCACACAGTGAGTGTTCATTAAACGGTTCTGAGTTGGGGGACAGTTGCCTGGGAGAGACCAGGCCTCTAGAGCAGGCTGTTATCTGGGAGCTTCCGATTGGCTTAATGTGGAGTTGTCCACAGCCCTGTCATTCAGGGCTCAGCCATAGCTCATTTGCTCTCCATCATTTATTCCACAAGTATTCACTGAGCACCAACTGGGCCAAGCACTGGTTTGGGCACTTGGGATTCATCAGTGATCAAAGAGCAAAGTCCTGCCCTGGTAGGCTGTGCGTGACCTGACGGGGAGGAAGAGCGCGTCTCTGGGCTCTGAAGGGCAAGGGCGGACTGGGGTCTTGATATTTACAGGCTTTGTCCTATCTGTGACTAGCAGGTGCTGGGCACAGTTTTGTGGGGTATGCAAAACAGGCAGGCTCGAAATGCTAAAAATTATGCTTATTTGGGCTCTGTCTAAAATAATTGGATGTGTAGGGGCGCCTGGGTGGCTCCGTTGGTTAAGCGTCCAACTCTTGGTTCTGGCTCAGGTCGTGATCTTGCAGTTCGTGAGTTCGAGCCCTGCTTGGGATTCTCTCTGCCTCTCCCCTCTCTCTCTGCCCCTCTCCCATTCGCACTTCTCTTTCTCAAAATAAATAACCTTGAAAACGTTTTAAAAAGTAACAGTAAAAGAAAATAATTGCATGTGTCACAATTTGGGTTTGGTGCTAGCCAGCTGTCTTTTGTGAAGCCCACGACGAGGAAGGAAGCAGCCTCCAGGCCCATGTGCAGGGCCACCTTGGGCTCATCTACGCGACAGCTCAGGCACAGATTTCTGGCTCCCACCCCAAGTTTTTGATTCACTAGGGCTGAGACGGCCCGAGAATCTGCATTCCTAGCAAGTTCCCACATAATGCCGCTGCTGCTAGCCTGGGACTCCACTTTGAGAACCCCGGCTTTATTTATGCACCGGATTTGAATCTAGGATCCACCATTGGCCTGTGTGACTGTTGACGGGCCACTTAGCCATGCTCTCCAATGACTAGAGCGAGGGTCCACCAAGCTGACGGTAGACCGAGTTCTTGTAACTCTACACATAGTAGGTTCTCGATTGCCAGGTAAATGGGGCCCTGAAGGCTTTGCAGATGCCGCCCCTGCTTCTCTCTCTGAGAACAAAGGGAGCAGTGACACCCTGGCCGGTGGGCGGGGCGGGGGGGAGAATCATCCCTTCGCTGTGGTTCTTGTGTGGTTTCTGCAGCCAATGTGTGCACAGGCCCAAGTCAGGCGCACCGATGTGCACAGACACACACACACGGACACACTGAAGGGTAGAAAAATCCATGCTATCTTCTGAGGCTGTAGTCTTGCTACCTTAAAAAACACTTCCTATGTTATTTTTAGTCCAAAAGAAAAAATAACTGCCCCCAAACTAATTATTTATGAGCAGTTAGTTCTCCGCACTTTTTTTTTCTCTCTCTGTGCCCGAAGTCACCAGGAGCTCCAGCTACGTCAATGGCTTCAGTCTGTTTGTTTGTATAAACACGGTAATTAAGATTTATTAAATTTGCAGCCTGCCTACGCACTTGCCGGCTCGATGCCTCCGGATACGTTTGCCTGCAGCATCCAGACACATGAACTGTAACTGATTTTTTAAAAAATTTTTATAAATGTTTAGTTATCTTTGAGAGTGAGAGAGAGAGGGAGAGACAGAGCATGAGAGGGAAAGGGGCAGGGAGGGAGACACAGAATCTGAAGCAGGTTCCAGGCTCTGAGCTGTCAGCACAGAGCCTGACGCGGGGCTCGAACCCACGAACCGTGAGATCATGACCTGAGCGGAAGTCGGAAGCCCAACGGACTGAGCCACCCAGGTGCCCCTGTAATTGCTTTTTAAGTTGCAAGTGGGCCGTGAGGGGACTGAACTCCTGCATCGGCCCAGGGAGGTGGTGTAGACCTACTTGAGACAAACTTTTAGTGGAAGAGCACATTTGCGACTGTTTCTGTTTGGCCTGGGTAAACCGCGCCAGAGCCAGCATGCCGTTTCGCAGGAGCGGAGAGCAAACACCGCCCTCCCATGCACGCTGTAGCGTCTCGGGATGGAGACCCAGATGGCGAGCATTGCATTTTCTAGATCACATTTCGTAGGTTCTCAGACTCATGATGTTTCACATTTTCACATTTCTGGAATCGGGGCGACCTGTTACCATCCAGTTCTTTCTGTGAGGATTTAGGTTTGCTTCCCTCCACCACCCAGGACACTATCCACCTGAGATTTCCCGAGATTGAAAATCTTTGCTTGCAGGGTGGTGTTTTCTTGTTTTCCTTAGGCCCACGCCGACGGCGTAAACTCTGACCCCCAGCCCCTGGGAGCTCTGGTCCAGCTTTCACATCAGTGACAAGATAACACATCATATTTCCTCGCTTCCCCTTCCTGAGAGGTGGGGTTTGTCCGCGTTCCCCCTGACGTTGAAGGTGCAGCCCCTCGGTGCCCAGGTGTGTGGCCCACCTCACAGTGAGCATCTGCAGTCACATGAAATGCTCGTATTCCACATCTAAGGAAGCCTTAGTGAGTTTTCCAGGTTAAATGGGAGCTTTCTCTGACGATAACTATGATTTTTTAAAAAATCTCTCTGGGGTGCAGGGCACTGCTCTCAACCATTCACGTGCCCGGTCTTTGCCGCTCACAACCACCTTCTCCTCTTTAGTGGGAGAAGCATGGCCTCCGTATGGGACAGCAATTGGGGCTGGAGCAGAGGGGATGTGACTTGACTTGGTTCCCCTGTGATTCACTACTCCTGGGGCTAAATTTGGCCCTTCCTTGGTCAAAGGGCTGGGCTTTGCTGGGACAGTGCAGTCTTTGACCTTCAAAATGAAAGAACCCAGGATGGACCTCAGCCCACGTGCTGTGTAGTCCCAGGGCCCTGTGCATCTCTCCGTCTGCCAAGCCTAGAAGCCGGCCACTGGCCATCGCTGATGCACGAAAGAATCAGTGTGAACTCTTCAGACATCAAGTGTTTGAAACTTGTCTTTGACTTCAGAAATCCAGACCACTGTCATCTATATTTGCCTCTATTTCTTCATCGTTCCATCAGCCAACCCAGCTGCCTTCTGTTTGCCCGCCGCCCAGCCCTCTGAAGTTCACCCCAGCAAGGTAGCAGTAGCGACCTGTTCAGTATACCCAGTGGACGTCTCTGTCCTCCGTGCACCTGGCCCCTGGGCAGCCCAGATGGGTGACCGCCCTCCCCCCCCCAACAGCCGCTCTGGCTTCCTTCTCCCCCTCCATCACGGCGGCCTCGCTCCTTGTTTTGTTTTTTTCCAGTCATCAGAATCAGTGTGGATAAAACTCAGTGTGGATGGCATACTATTACTTAACGCAGAGTCCACAGTCAAGATTTAAAGCCTCAACGGCCTTTTAAAAATTTAACAGACACTTTGGTTTGGGAGCAGTTTTGGGTTTACAGAAAAATTGAGCAGATCGTACAGAGAGCTCTCTCCCACCCCTCTTCCACGGCTCCCTTCCTGTTAACATCCTGCATGAGTATGATGTATCAGCTCCAATCCATGAATCTGCACTGACTCATCGCTATTAACTAAAGCCCATAGTTTAAGACTTTTTTAGGGTCTGCTTTTTGCGTTGTACATCTTATGGACTTTGACAAAGCTGCAATAGCACATATTCACCATGGTGGTGTCACACAGAGTAGCTTCACTGCCCTAAAAATCCTCCATGCTCCCCACCTCCCCTTGGCAACCTCTCATCTTTTTACTGTGGTTAGAATCTTGTCTTTACCGGAGTGTCATCTAGTTGGAATCAGTATGTCACCTTCTCAGATTGGCTTCTTTCATTTAATAATATGCATTTAAGATTCCTGCAAGGGTTTCTTTGTTGCTTGAGACCTCACTTCTTCTTGTGACGGAGTAATAGTCCATCGTTTTAATATTCTACCTGTGGGCTTCTTTTATTTTTTATAGACTTCCTTCCTCCGCGAGGGGTCCAATCCAGGATCACCCATTGCCTTCAGTCGTTACGTCTCTTTACTTTCCTCTAGGCTAGAGCTGTTCTTCAGTTTTCCTTGACTTTGGGTTCAGGTCAGAGATTTTATAGTTAAAGTATGTTTCCCTGCTACTTCTCCATGATTGGAATCGGGTTGTGCATTTCGGTCGGGAACGTCACAGAAGTGATGCTGGGTTCTTAGTGCATCTTCTTGGGAGGCCCACGATGTCGGTATGGCCCCAGCATCACGGATGCTAACTCTGAGCGCGTGATTAAGGGGGTGGCGACTGGGCTTCTCCTCTGTACGGTGCTGTCATTTCTTTTGTAATTCATAGTAATCTGTGGGGGCGCCACATAGAGGCGCTGGAAGTACAGAGCGTCTTCAGGGGCTGTACCGCGGGGTTTTCTGCATCGTGGGGTTTTCCGCAGCCACTTTCTCCCCATGACTCATGTGGATTGTTCGTTCTGCTACTGTGGCCTTGTTCCCTGACTCCCAGCCTCTCGGGTGCATCACTCAGTCCAGGTCTCCCTTCTGGCTTCAGTCCCAAAGCCCCGTCCACCTGCTGGACGTCTGCCTGGGAGTCCCATAGACCCTCGGGCTCAGCGTGTCCAAAGCCGACCTCACTGTATTCCCTGCACCCAAACAAACCCCAGTCCCCGTATCAGTGAGCAGCATCATGACCACCCAGTTTGCAAGGTGGGTGCCTCCTGGTCATCCTAGACCCTCACCAACCGTGGTTCTGGTCCAAAGCTCCAAGCTTGGTCACGATGGAGCTCACATGAGAAATAAGGAGAGTAGGAAGGGAGGGAAAGGGAAGAGAAATAAGCCATATGGCCATACATCTGCTCCCAAATGAGGCTCCGTCCTTGCTTGAGTAATAACAAAATCTCCAGTCATTCCATCTGGAGGAACTTCCCACCAGTTACCTAAACCACCTCCACAACGGCCAGCTCAGATGGTCTCATCCCCGGTCCTCCAAAACCAGCTCGAGGTCCTGGAAAAACACAAGTCTATGGCCTGACCGTTGTGTGCAGAGCCACCCCAGGGAGGAGAGAAACAAGCCCAGCCCCACCCCAGCCACCGCCATCCAGTCCCTGCCTGGCAACCATCCAGGGCCTCTGAGTTCTCCCAGGAGTGACTCTTGGGCTCCAGCACTGAGCCATTAGTGAAGAAATGATCGCAGGCAGTGTGAACAGGCCCGGCCCAGGAAACCCTGGCCTCCCTAAGACTCGCTGGTGACCCCGGGGAAATGCAGTGTTCCCCCGACACAGCCCCCTCCTTCCAGGAAGAGGAAGCCAGCCAGCAGGGGGTGCTGCAACCCATCAGAGGGCCCTCGGGGACCAGACGAGTTGTTAGTGAGGGCTTCCTCCTGGAGGCCTGGGGACCGCCCCGCCTGGGATTGCCAGAGGAAAGCTGGCCCCTGCCTGTCACTCTTGGTGCTGGCCTGGAAGTATCTTCGTGCCGACACACGAGCCCCAGCCCACTCCCAGGAAAGCCCCTGACAGCCCCAGGGGAGCCCCAGTGTGACTTCCACACACGGGGCCCCAGGACAGGCTGGGAACAGATCCAACAAACCCAGGCTGGCTGACGACTTGAGCCCAGGGTGACCTTCATTGCTGGCATTGTTGTGGAGCTGTTTCTGGTGAGAACACCATGCAGGATGGTGGGCAGAGCCTGGGCAGGGGACGGTGCTGGTGAAAGGTCCTCCAAGGAACAGATGTAGGGAGCCCCCACCCCCAGAGCGCAGGAAGGCCACGGGGCAGGGAGGAGAACTGAAATCTGGGCCTGCACGTTGTTCTCAGGCCATTCGGTGGAGCAGCTAGACAGTGAGGACAGTCACCGACAGATGGCATCTGCGTGGTTACTCCACGGGCACCAAAGCAGAGAAGCAGATGGTCAGAGGCACTGGAGGGAGGGGAAGGACTATTTCATTCATTATTTCATTCACTCAACACATATCTGTTGGACACCGCTGAGAATAGGGCAATGAACAAAATTAATGTGGACTGTGCCTCCGAGGAGTCAAGGGGGAGCATAGAATGGACTCAGCAATCCAAAGGAAAGGTCCTGGGGCTATGAAAATGTGTAATAGGACTGTTTTGGTCTATGGCAGGGAAGGTTCGCCCCCCCCCTCCCCCCGAGGAAGCCACTCACAATCTGAAATTGGAGTGATTGGTAGGAGTTGACCAGGTGCATTGGAGAAAGGAGGGAAATTAATATTTTAGACAGAGGGATAGCCTGTGCAAAGGCCCTGTGGCAGGAGGATGTGAGGGCTTTTGAGGGGCCAAGAGCTGGCATTTAAGGAGGGCAGTGCTTTTTTTTTTCTGATGGGCCTGGGGAGATTGATGGTGCCCGATCCGAGGCATCTGGCAGAGGGGGGACCTTGTGGGGCCAAATGAGCTACCTGTCGGCCCCTGTATCCATCAGCTAGAGGAGGAAGCGAGTGAGCATTTATTGAGCAGCGCATGCATTGCCTCATTTGCCCTTATGACTTTGGTGGGCAAGTATCATTCCCCCTTTTCCCCAACAGACGAAGGTACCGGAGCTCAGAGAGGCTAAATGACCTGTCCTAGGTTACACAGCTAAGGTGCCAGAGAGCCAGGGTAGAACCCAGGACTCCAAACTGTTTCTTGTCCTCACATCGCTTTTTTTTCATCAATGGTAGAAGATGCTAGAAGATTAGGTCTCGCTTACCATGATAAACTCATCTTGCCTGAACTCCTCAAAACTCCAGGGTCTCAGATTCCTCTGAGATCCTGAAAGACCCCAAGCATTTAGCTGTCCGGTGTTACATGTCTGTTTCCTCCCCACCACCATGTGCTGTCTCCACCCTCTGCCTCTATACGCTTGGGGGTTGGGGGCTCATCCCTTCCTGAGGAAGGCTCTTCTCTCTTTGGACAGTTCTAACTGGGTGGAACACATGTAGTCCTTTCTGTGGGGGAAACTGAGGCACAGAGCAGCTCCCGGATCTGGGAAGAGCTGAGATGGTCAACTTCTTTGCTGATTTCTTGAAAGGTTGTTCATGCCTCTGTGTGTGTGTGTGTGTGTGTGTGTGTGTGTGTGTGTGTGTGTGTTGTGTTCTAAGCATTTGAGGGTCATATTAAAACATGTCGAGCTCTAAATGAACATCCACTGGGCAGGCAGTGGGAGTCTTTTGAAAAAGACCATCCCTTGTCAACACTTGTAAATGCAAATGGACTTTAGACCTTCAGAGGTTTTCCCCAGAGGATAGTGGCCAAGACACCGCGCCTCACTTCAGTAAGCAAAGGGTTAACTCTGAGAATGTAGGTGCAAACAAAAGGACCCTGTAAACAGATCCCCTGTTTGGGAGACCATTAATCGTAGGTTTTCAATTTGGTGTAAAGCCAGGCTAGAGTGAGCCTGTGGCGTGTGGTTGTTGCTCTCTCTTTCTCCCCGACGGGTCAGGGATTTGGAATCGGGCAGCGTCAACATGACATGTCAAGGAGTCAAGTAAGAGTCCACACAGGCTGAGGCAGCCCCACGTGACCCAAGCAGGTGGGCAAGAGCACACACCAGCCCAGTGTGACCCAGCCCGGCGGCCCTGGGAACTCACACTCACTCAGGTGCTCAGGCGACTTAACCATCCCCCAGTCGTGATTCCCCGCACCCAGGGGTGCCTCTCTGCCATGTGGGTTATAAGGAGTCTGCTTTTACTAAATCAGTGTCAAAGGACTTTGGGGAGGGAGGACATTTGAGGCTGGTGGCATAGGATCCAGTGTAGTCAGCCTGGAGGAGATCGCTGGGGCTGGAGAGCAGGTGAGGTGACTCAGGTATGCGAGCTAGGGAGTCAGAAGTGCTCGGGTCAGAACTGCTCAGGGACATGTGCATTGAGCAATGCTTCCTCACCACCACCAGTTATCATCACCTTCAGTATCTTCACCACCACCATCACCACCATCACCACCAACATTGTCATCATCATCGTCACCACCGTCACCACCATCACCACCACCATCATCATCCTCGCCATTGTCGTTACTGTTACCACCACCATCATCACCTTCATTGTCATCACTGTCATGGCCATCACCATCGCCCTCACCCTCATCATCTTAATCATCCACACCATCATCATCATCATCGCCTTCATCATCGCTTACTTGACTTTGGGGGCCCTGGAGAGTCAACCTTTCACTCCTCGGGGAGTCCACAGACATATTCTACAATAATAGTTCTACTAATCAAAGCTTCTCTGCTTTTAAGCTGGTGTATACATAAATATACATTGCCAAGAGTCCTCACCACAGATGGGGGCGGGTGTTTGATCCCCCTTTATCAGAGAAGGAAACAGGCTGGGAGAGGTCATTGACTCTCCCCCTGGGCACGCAGATACTGTGTGACAGAGTCTGCACTGGGACCTAGTCAGCCTGGCTCCTCAGAGTTAGGCCCCTGCCCTGCACCATGTTGTGTTTTGGCCAGGGGGCCTCTCCTTTCCCGACTGGCCAGCACTTGGCTCTGCACCCCTTGGTGGGGAGGACATCCCATGAGGCCACAACCTCACCGGCCCCTCTAGAATTTCAGAAATGTTCTTTGCCCACTTTCGTGGACCCTGGGACCAAGAAATTCACTAGGCGTTTGGACCTGGGAGTCTGGCCCTCAGGTGATTGGTGGTGTGGAGGATGAAGAGGGTGGTAGTGGAGGAGGAGGAGGGAGAGGAGGAGGGAGTGATGATGAAGAATGTGGTGGTGATGACCCCGGCTTGGGTCGGGATGGTATTAATGACGCAAACTAATCATGGCAGCCACCTCGGGCACCCGCTGTTGCCAGAGTCTGTGTCCTGTAATCCTCAGAACGACTCTGTCAGGTAGGTACCATCGTTACCCCTGCTTAGAGATGACAGGTTTGAACTTTGGAGATACTGAGTGACCCACTCAAGATTTATGGCCAGAGATCTCAGTTCCTGGCAAAACCGGCCTTGGCCCCACTTGACAGTCGGGAAGACTGAGACCCAGACGGACGCGCTGCTTGCCGTCCCCTCGGCTCAGGGCCCCCGAGCGCGCTCACACTCCTGCTTTGGTTCTGCAGAGCCCGTGGCGGCGGCGGCGGCGGCGGCGAGGACTGGGCCCCCTCTTCTGGAAGGTGTGCCGCGCGGCGCTGCCCCTGCAGCTGCTGCTGCTGCTGCTGTTGCTGCTGCTGTTGCTGCTCCCGGTGGGGGAAGAGGGCCGCAGCTGCTCGCTGGCCAACAACTTCGCCCGCTCCTTCACGCTCATGCTCCGCTACGATGGCCCCCCGCCCACCTAACCCGCGGGGGCGCACAGGTGACTCCCTCCTCCAACCCTCGTCGGCCCCAGGGCTCCGAGGGGACCCAGGAAACTGGAAACAGAAGCAGGCAGCAACCTGGCACCGCCGGGTCGGTGTAAATACTGTATGGACCTCCCCCGAACAAACCCGCTTTGTATACGGTGTCTTCTTAGCCGGTTTATACTAAAGGTGTCCCGTGTCCGACGAGGCAACGATGTATCAATTTGTGTATCCTCTGTATGTAGATGCGCTCGCTATGTATCGTTTCATGTATGACGTCTGTTTGTAGGTGGGAACGTTCCTAGCAGTTTGCATGGGGGGAGGGGGGAATTTTGTGGCCTTGTTGCCTTGGTCTGGGCACCCCCACCCCCACCCCCAGCCAGGAAAGCAGGACCAGAAACAGGTCACTTTCATGGAAACCGCTTAGCGGGAGGCCACGCCCCACCCCCAGATGCTTTCATCGGAGAGAAACCCCTGCCCTTGCTCAGCCCAGTCGCTCTCGCTTTAGGCACAGTGAGAAACGACAGCGGGTTCGATGCTGCGGGTCAGAAGTGTAACGGTGAGGCTCGCAGGCAGGCCCGGTGATGGCAGGGAGAAGTGATGGTGATAGCGTGAGATCAAGGAAGGAAAGGAAGAATGACAATGGGCAGGACCCAGGACTATACCAGCTCGCAGATTTGAGGGCACCCTGAGGAGGGGCCGGGCTGAGGGTGTGAAACCGCCCCCCTGCCCCGACTCTGATAGCCCAGAGCAATGGCGTGGGCCATGGCCATGACCCTGGTCTGCAGGCCTGGTTAGCTCATGCTCCCTGGTCAAGGAGGAAGGAAGGACGGCAACCTCATCACTAAGGTCTTCACGCAGAATGGGGAGCCCGCGGTGCTGGGGAAGTGTGTACTTCTGTCACCCTTGGGCTGTTTTCCACTGTCTCGAGCTGAAGGGTCAGAGGGGAGCACCTGGCACCCCAGGGACCAGGGATCGAGGGTTCAAGACAGAGATGAGAGGTAGGGCTTGGAGCCCAGCCTGTCTAGGCGTCTCTGCCTCTGCCTCCCCCGAGAACAGACTTCACAGGGACGTGGGTCTTCTGGGCTGAGAGCATCCCATACCTGTCCTCACAAGGGGACCCAAACGAGGCTGTCCCTGGGCAGGGCCAGGCAGTTAAGCTCCATGTGCGCCCTGGAGACGGGCCCCGCAGACTCTGTGCGGGGCCCTGAGCCCAGACACATGTCCCTTCCTCCTAAGTGCATTATAACTGGATGATCATGTTTCCCCTAAATCAACAAACACTGAGTTTCCTTTTGGAAAACACCAGGTGCCCCCACTTTACAAACTGATTTTGTCTGCCCACCTACAACTAGTAGACCGAGAAGGGACCCTGCAGGCCTTTGGAATCATGAAGTGTCCAGGCTCAGAAAGGCCCTGTAAAGAGGGAAACTGAGGTCCCAGGAGGGCTCTGACTGCTGGCACCAAGCCCCATCCCACCGCATTCCAGCACACACAGCGCCCCACCCCCCACCCCCCCCCAGTGACCCGGGCCCCCCGACTGGGCTGAGCTGGACATTCCCAGGGCAGGAAAACGCAGCCGCGCAGAGTTCTTGGTTCCCACTCAGAAAGCACACTTTTCCCCAGATACTAGGAAACTGAGGTCTCCGCAGGTGACCAGTGTCCTGAGAAATCTGGGCTGGAGCCCAGGCCTCGGGCCACTTGGGTGAGGCCAGGCGCTCCCAGGACCTGTGCTGGAAGGTCAGACTGTGGCCTTGGAGCATCTCCTACTCTCCCACTTCGCAGGTGAGGAGGCTGAGGCCCAGAGACGGGGAGGAACTTACCCAAGACCGCACAGCAAGAGGCAGGAAAGCCAGCGCGAGCTGGGCGTCCCGATGCCCAGGCTCACTGTAGGGTGACCCTTCATGTCGGTAGCTGTGCCGCCTGGAGCCCCCGCCCCGGGCAGAAGGTCGGGGGTGGGACGGTCTGTACAAAGTATTTTTTAAACTTTGATAATGAGGCCATAGAGCCTGCTTGTTTGCATAACTTTTTTAAAAAAAGAGAATGGATATTTTCATTATTTTCATACAAATACAGTTGTGAAATAGCAACCCGCTCACTGGTGCTTTTCAAGTGTATCTCTTCTGTTCAAAGTGGATGCAGACAGTTAGCATTTGTACGGCTTTCTAGCTTCCTGAACAACCACAGAGAGGTTTGAGGTGCCGTTTGGGAAGGTGCCCGGTGGGGCCTGCGTGTGTCTGTTTTCCCGCCATCCCCAGAGTGAGAGTCATGGAGAGAAATGTGCAGATCACAGCCGGGCCCAGCTCGTGTGTGTGTGTGTGTGTGTGTGTGAGAGAGAGAGAGAGAGAGAGAGAGAAGAGAGACAGACAGACAGACAGAAGAAGAGAGGGAGAGAAGGAAGGAGGGGTATGGGAGGGAGGAGCAGAGGGAGAAGAGGGGAGGGAGGCGAGAAGAAAGGATGGGGAGGAGAGGGGCGGGAAGTGGGGTGAGGGCAGAGGAGAAGGAGGAGAAGAAGAGGGGGAGGAGGGGGGGGGGAGGAGGGGGAAGAGGAAAACACAGCGAGTATGATCAAGGTGCTGGTCACCTTCCTCAGAGGCCTCCCGCCCCCACCCTTTCTCTTAGTCTGACCTCCATGCGAACAAGCACATGCAGGACCCAAGGGTGTTTATAAGGAAGCCAAACGATGGGTAGGATGTGCCGGTGTGGATGGCAGAGAAGGCCCAGTGACTCAGGGAGGAGCAGAGGGGACAGTGGCATCAAAAACAAGAGTGCCTCCCATTTGGTGCCCGGACCCCGTGTAGGCACCGGAGAAGCCATATGTCATTTAACCCCCACGACAGCCCTCAGAGTGATGCATGAGCTTTGCCTCCATTCTCCAGGCGGGCAAGCTGAGACCTAAAGACAGATGCTTGCCTGTGCAGAAGTGGGATTTGAACCCGGGTCTGCCCTGTGCCCATCAGCGCTCCCAGAGCAGGGCAGACCCAATGTCACAGGACTGGAAGGGCACGCAGTGGGATGGCCCAGGACGTGGTCCACTTGGATCTTGCTGTCGCTTGGGGGTCACCATGCACTGTGAGCCCAGCTATGCGGAAGGGCAGATCGGGGTGGCAGGCAGGGTGAGGAGAGGGCGTCGGCATGGCAGAAGGATCTGGGAGGAGGAACCGGGATGGGCTCAGGACTGAGGGGTGGTCCCTTAGGCTGTGCTATTATCTTGGAGGGGCTTCTAGAAGCTTCTGGTGAGGCCCAAGGCTAAGGGCAGGGACGTGCAAGCCCTTAAATGCTGCATGTTTATTGTTATTTCTGTTACTGGCACAATTATTCGTCTGCAGCCACGGGTCATGGTAAAAAATTTGTGGTTGGAAATACCAAACTGAAAAGCCCACTTTTCTCCACTGGAGATTTTCTGGCTTACTAGTGTGCATTCCAGCAATCAGTTTGGCCAAGAATTAGGATAACCATGCCCTTCCCCACCTCCCACCCATGGTGAGTCCACGGAGCAAGGACACTGAGCAGTGCCCTGTGGGAGGCTGTGCCTGGGGGTGAGGGGGCTGGGGAGGGGTCCTGTGTGTTCTGAGTTCTGAGATGCCCACAGCTTACTTTGAGCCTGGAGCGGCTCTCGCTGGTGGTGCCACGGTAGCGTCCAGTGAGTCTCTTGTATCCTTGGCCCAGCCGGGACTGTGCCCCGATTCTTCCTTTCAAGGGACCTCAGCTGCTCGGGTGGGCCTCCCCAACCCTGCTCCTGTCACCCAGTCTGATCGCCACCAGGCGATGCAGGGGAGGTGGCAAGGCCATGAGCTGTGAGCTCAGCACCGGCCCAGCACTAAACACATGGGCATCTATGCTCCTATTACTGCATCCCAGGCAGACATTGCTAGTTGATCACCGAGTTCTTCCCCTCCCCCTGTCTGGCCTGCATGGACCTCACAGTCCTTCTGGAAACCACCCAGGCAGCTGCCACCAATCAATCCTATTTGTTATGTGAGAAAAACCCGTTTGACCTCCTTGTCCGCAATTCCAGCCCTCTCAGAAATCTCTTAATTCTGGGGCGCCTGGGTGGCTTAGTCGGTTAAGCGTCCGACTTTCGCTTAGGTCATGATCTCGCGGTTCGTGGGTTCGAGCCCCACGTCGGTCTCTGTGCTGACTGCCAGCTCAGAGCCTGGAGCCTGTTTCAGTCTGTGACTCCCTCTCTCTCTGACCCTCCCCTGCTCAAGCTGTCTCTCTCTCTCTCCTAGAAAAAAAAAAATCTCTTAATTCTGGTCTCCCCCCCCTTTTTTTCACTTTAAAATTAGGGTGTTCCCAGGATCCCTGGATGGCTCATCTGGTTGAGTGTCTGACTCTTTGTTTTGGGTCAGGTCATGATCTCACCATTCATGAGATCAAGCCCCGCATGGGGCTCTGTGCTGACAGCCGGAGCCTGCTTGGGATTCTCTCCCCCATCTCTCTCACTCTCTCAGAAATAAATAAACTTAAAAAATTATTAAAAGTAAAATAAAATTAAGATGTTTCCCATAAAATATCACCCTCCTTAGTTTAGTCTATGGGAGATACAAATTAACTCCTGAAAACAGATCAGGGACTCTCTGACCCTCCCCAATCACATGGTCTCTATCTCTCAGAAATAAATTTTAAAAATTTGAAAAAATAAATAAAATAAATTACATGAGTATTTTTAGGCTGTCAGAGGTGGGAGGGCTTTTATAGACTCTCTTAGTCCAACCTCTGCCCGTTTTACAGATGAGGAAACAGTTCCCAACCGCTCCTGTTCACCCAGTGCCACAGGGAGTGAGTTAGTTCCAGAGGTGGGGAGAGGTCTCACTGCATCAGGTGACAGAGTGCTCAGCGCTGGCCAGGGTGCAGAGGGAGTTCTGCTGTTAACAGCCCGGTGACCTTGGGTGAATGCCCTGCCACTGGACTTGCGATCACAAAAGGGGAAGTTAGCCCTGGAATCCCTTGTGCCGCTTGAGATGTGAGCTGCTCTTGGAAGATGGTGGTGGGCTCCTGTGTGGAGGGAACTCTCTAGATTCAGCCCCACTTACTGGAATCCCTTCTCCCACCAACTTTGACTAAACGGCCAGGGGCTTTGCGTTTCCCTCATCCTGAGAGATCTAGAACCAGTCAGGTGATGGCATCCCTCACTCAGCTCAAGGGTGTCAGAGCCAAGGTGTCTGCGGCTCCCTCCCTTCCCTCGAGGTGACCTCATGGCCCTAGGTGGTTGCACAACCTCCCAGGTCACGTCTGGGTTCCAGGCAGGGAGAGGGTGAACGAGCTAGCTGAACGGCCCTGCTTTTTGGAAGCGCTCCCAGAGGCCCCACCCAGAGACTTCTGCTGTCCCCTCATTGGCCAGACTGCATCACGTGGTGCCTTTACGTGAGCAAGACCGCCCCGCCCCCCCACAGCGCGGGCAGGTCTTAGCGAGGAGGAAGATGGAGTGGATTGAGGTGGCCGTTAGGTGCCTCTGCCTCCAGTGTGTGGACCCTCCGTGTCTCGGCCTCGAGCTCCGTCAGCAGAGCTTGGGGGACGTTCGTCAGTGGAGTTAGAGCATGACAGGCCGCCGCCCACCACCTGCGCCACCAGGTGGCTGGGCTCCCTGGGTCCAGGAAGTCCTGTTGTCCCCAAGGTATTGCAGGCGTTCCTCGCACACTCAGGGCGCTTCCAGGCCCCCGTGTTTTGTAAGATGTGGGGACAGGCAAGTAAGTCAGGTGGCCCTGCTTGGCCAGAGTGGGCAGAGACAGCCCCGCCCCTGTCCCCACCCCGGGGCTACGCTTTTTAACACCTCTGTGTTTGGAATTCGCCCAGGAAATTCATATTTGCTTCAATTTCTTCTGGAACAGGAGTTTTCTTTCTTCTGGGTGCAAATCCCGGAAAGAGGGGCCCCCAGGGCAGCCCCGCCCTTCCTAGGCGACAGGAAAGTGTGTGGGTTCCCCACGGGTGGCTCCCGTTGTGGGCCCGACAGCCCTGGGTGCATCCAGCAGAGGGAAGAGTCGAGGGGCTTACGGCAGCCATCCTTGCTCCCTCGGTTTCAATTACAAGAGAAATGCCTTCTATCTGTCTTCAGAGTGAGAAGGAGGAATTTGTTTTTTAAGAGGGAATTAAATCAAACCCCACGGTCTAAAAACAGACCTTCCAACGGAGCGCCCAGAGCTTAAGAGAACAGTCAGCCACTTCAGCATTCCCCCCCCCATTGGTTGTCATGGTAACATGCCAGCACTCACTGGTTGGTACCCAACCACCTTGTCCAGGTGGGATGGTGATCATACAGAGGGACCTGTTTCCCCAAAGGGTCCGGGCTTCTTTTCCAGGCTGCTTACCCTGAGGGTCAGCAATCAGCCCCTCTTCCTGTAAACCAGCCCCTCTTCCTGTTCTGATGTAAAAAGGAGGGAAGAAACCTCAATTCAGGACTTACTAGATGTCCCTGGCTCCTTTTTTAAAAAATTGTTTTAATATTTATTTATTTTTGAGAGAAAGAGACAGAGTGCAAGCAGGGGAGGGACAGAGAGAGTGAGACAGAGAGAGAGACAGAATCCGAAGAAGGCTCTAGGCTCTGAGCTGTCAGCACAGAGCCCGACACGGGGCTCAAACTTGTGAACCACAAGATTATGACTGAGTCGAAGTCTGACGCTCAACAGACTGAGCCACCCAGGCGCCTCGGCCCTGACTCCTAAATGCCTGTTAGAGTTATGATCCTGTGGAAAGCTGAGCATGGGCAGGGCTAGCAGTTTGCCTACAGGCAGCCAGAGAGTCAGTGAGTGGCGCCTTTGGGACTTGAACCCAGGGGTGAAGGGGTCCAGGCCTCTCCACGGAAGTTCAGCCTCAGCTCCCTGTCTTCTCTCGGTGGCCCCGGGCTGCCGCTGCTTTGGTGGCCGGTTGATTCATTGAGGGTGACACTGTGAGCACGGGCTGCAGGGCTCCTCCCCACCCCCCCATGCCCGTCCCTGCAAGGAATCCCTCTCCTCCCACCGGCATCGGGACCTGGTAACAGCAGGATGGGGGCCAGAGGTTGGGGGCCGGTGCTGGTGTCCCCTGGAAGAACAGCGACAGGCCACCTCCCACAGGGCGGGTGGGGGACCTAGTGGGCTATGTGTCATCGACGGCTGGCTGTGAAGCTGCTCTGATTTCTTCTACTGGAGAAAGAAAGAGGCATTTTCTCTCTAGGGGCAGAGGCCATGCATGCTCTAGAAGATTCATTAGCAAGAAAGAAACAGACTGAAGAAGTTGTGTGTGTGTGTGTGTGTGTGTGTGTGTGTGTGTGTGTGTGTGTGTGAGGGTGAGTGTGGTGTGTGCATGCTATATACACACATAGACCCAGAAGCAGACTGTGTAGGCTGGCTCCCAGCCCTGGGCTTCTGGAACATCGACCCAGCAGTGGCGTCCGGCACCCTCAAGATGACCGTGCAGGGCCAAGGGCATTTCCCCCCGATGACAGCACTTTATGCTTCTTACAGAAACAGCTGCTTGTCCCTGTGTCATTTTCCACACAGAGGGGAAGGTCAGTCGACCCCTGGGATTCTCTGTCATCTGGAAATTTCCATAAGCTGGTCTGGAAATGATGCTCTCTGTTTTCTCGGGACAGCACACAACCAGCTTGTGAAGGAGGATTTAGCGCGACGGGTCCCAGATTCCGTCACATCTCTCTTGCTCCACGTGTCTGTGTCTTAGTGTTTTAGAAGCCACTGGTGTTCAGAGAATTTGTTAGGTACCTGAGGTGCCAGAGGCAGGAGAAAGGCAAGTTTCTAGTATCGGCTTTGGAGGAATGACTCCTTTTCAAGTTCATTTCAAGTTCGGGAGACCAAGCCTCTTGTTCCAAAGCACAGGAGCCCGATGGGATTGTTAGTTGATCTTGTTCCCTCTCCCAAGGATGGGGGTGGGGGGAGACTCGGGAACCAACCAGTCCAGGCCTTTGCAGAAGCCCACCTGAAGGCATCAGCCACATTCCTGAACTCTCTCTACCCCCAGCCAAGTCATCAGGCTCAAAGGGGCTCCATTTTTGCCCTCAAAGAGTGACCGGCTGTTTACACTGGCTGGTCTGTTCTGGTTAATGCAGTGTGAACCAGGTGACAGTCCGGTGGAATGTGTGTGTGTATGTGTGTGTGTGTGTGTGTGTGTGTGTCTGTGTGTAGATGCCACATAAGTGGATTTTGGCCTCAAAAGCAAACTAACTTCACTGTTTAAAATGTCCTGTTATGTAACCAGTATTCACAGGGACCATATCCACTTCCGTCATACTATTTGTGATTGTAAAACATGCGTTTGCAATAAATTAAGCTTTCTGGGAAGCAAGCAGCGACAGAGCCAAATGAGCGTCCAGGAACATGTGTGTTTTATCTCAGTTCATATCAAGTCCACGACCAGCCCAGAGCCTTCCCTGCTCGGGAGGGAGGGAGGAAGGAAGGGATGTGTGGGCTCTTTCAGCTTCTTCTCAATGCTATGTTTCAAAGTCACATTGAAGTGTACAGCCCCTTTCTGTCGCTGGAGTTGGAAGTAGCCTCATTCTCAAAGACGGCTGGATGTTTTTGTTGCTTTTGGTGTTTAAAAATGTATCGGCTTTATGTCTGGAAATAAAAATCTCTATTTTGGTCTATGAAGCGTCGTGTGGTTCAGAACACCTTTTTTTCGGAAGGCAAGGGTTTTTGTCTGACGGGGTTATGAGGAGAGAGGGGATATGTGGCTAAGGCCGATTGATTTTTAAGTTCTGACTCCCAGGCAGTGGCCAACACCTGGTTTATGAAGAGGTTGAACTCAGGGCGTTAGCCGTTCTCAGCTCGACGGGAACATCGCGATCACCTGGGTCGCGTCTTAAAAGACATTGCCAGCATCTCCCCAGACCTTGGGGGCTGCAACCCAGAGCGAGTGAATTTTGAGAATTCCAGATGCACTCTGAGTAGACAGACGGCCCCAGGCAGAGGCAGGCACCGGGCAGATAACAGAAGGCCCCTGGATCAAAGCCCTACTTCGATGGTTTACTTAACAAACAGTTTTTAGGGCTGGGAATCTGGTTTCCAAACTCACAGTGCCTTGGGAGCTGTACCCACAGAGGGGTAGAGGTATGAGACAAGGGGCGATGCCATCCCCACGTTCAAGGAGAGGTCTAAGAAACCAGCAGTGAACCCCAGACCCACCGCCTATTGTTGAAGTCTCCCGGCAATGGCCCTGGCTTGCCAAGGAAAGGGAAATTTGTGTTCAGAATCTTCTGCTCACAAAGCGTATGTACTTCAGTTTAGAACACTTTTCACGAGAAGGTTTTATTTTTTTTAATTTTTTTTATTTTTTTTAATTTTTTTTTTTTAATGCTTTATTTCTAGGAGAGAGAGAGAGACAGTGTGAGCAGGGGAGGGTCAGAGAGAGAGGGAGTCACAGACTGAAACAGGCTCCAGGCTCTGAGCTGGCAGTCAGCACAGAGCCCGACGCGGGGCTCGAACCCACGAACCGCGAGATCATGACCCGAGCAAAAGTCGGACGCTTAACCGACTAAGCCACCCAGGCGCCCCAGAGAAGGTTTTAAACCAGAAAGGCTTTGACTCTTGTATTATTTATCCCCCTCCCCCACATTCTCAAATTTTAAAAATCAGCTGTTATTTTAATAACGCATGTAATACTCTTCCCACTCTGTTATCTGAAGATACCCTCGTCGCTTATTAAGAGGAGACAAGGACCTCTCAGGTGAGGAAAATGCGTCTTTAATCCGTCACTCCTTGAGGGACTGGTAAAAGGTAGAGACCGGGTTTTAGACTCTGTATAAAAACCAAGTGGTGTCCAGAATTGTGAGGGTGAAGGACTTGGAACCTTCTAGATGCAAAGTCTGGTTCTCCGGCACGTGCCCTCGGAGTTCAACACCATTCCCATTGCTCTCTGATCTCTGATGGGAGAGTCTATCGTGTTAGGACAGGTCAGCCTTAGCGGCAAGGGAGACCGTGAAGCCCTTGGTGCCCCACTGGTAGTTGCTAACGTCAAAGGGCAGAAGGACTCTCGATCATCAGCTGTTAACAAGAGTGATGTTTGTTTGCTATAAGGAATTCACTTTAAGAAATGAGTCCAGGGGCATCTGGGGGAGCTCAGTCGGTTGAGCGTCTGACTTCAGCTCAGGTCATGATTTCGCAGTTCGTGAGTTTGAGCCCCACAACAGGCTGTCTGCTGACAGTGAGGAGCCTGTTTGGGATTCTCCGTCTCCCTCTCTCTCTCTGCCCCTCCGCCGCTCGCACTCTCCCCAAAATAAATAAATATTTAAAAAAAAAAAAAGAGAAAGAAGTGAGTCCATTAGGTATCTTGGGACCTACAGGCTAACATCTTAAGAGTCGTGCCCAAAGGCCTCCAAGAGCCTTCGCGAATCTTGTGGGCTGGGATAAGGGAGCCCCTCGGCTTCCGATTAGCTGTCTCCCAAAACAAAACAAAAAGCAGAACTTTGTCCGCAGGGACACTCCACCCTTTGGGTGGTCATGGGGTCGGTCTGTTCAGCCTGCTTTAAAAAGCCTTAATCTGTATAACGTGAAAGTAGGCCGTGCATCACGTAAGCGACTGCTGTCTACAAGATATCGGACCCTGGGTCAGGAACTGTGGCGTTAAAACATCGCTTGGGGTTGGGGGGAGGCGGGACTACAGTTTCTAAATCTTTACAGAGCTTTCCTACTCCTGGCGGGGTGACTAAGTCATTTTTATGACTCTGTGATTTCTTTCCCGCCACCCCCGCCAACCAGCCCTGGCCATGGAAGTAATTATCTTACCTCTGTTTTCATCTGCCGCTTCCAAGCGCAGCTGTGACATGCGTAATTGGAGAGATTCATCATCTTTCGTGGAAACCCCTTGGTGAGAATGTTATCCGGCTACTTGGCCTTGGCCTTTCCCACCACCGTCTAGCCGGCTCTGGCTCCCACCGCTCCTGAGGTGACCTTTCTCCACCCTGCTTCCCTCGATTACGCTTTGAGGGGTGTGCCCCCCCACCCCCCGCTCCGGGCTTCCATCGCGGGGATCCTGGGCTGCCGTTGCACTTTGGCACGCATCCCGATCGGTCACTGCTCCCAGCGCCCACTGGGTCTTCACCGCGGCCTTCGGCTAATTTCTAACAGGAGGGCTCTGCTACCAACAGACATCAAGGGAAATTGCTCCAAATTGTCCTGTGACGGTCTCTCTCCATCGCGAGGGTGGGTTTCCTGTCCTTGACCATGTGCAAATAATTGAGGCCCTTTTTACTTTGGAAGAAGGTGATGGGTTGACAAAAAGAAGTTTAAACACACACACACACACACACAAGCTCAATGCAATTCGGTTTCCTGGATCAAATCCTGAAGCAGTAAAGGGACATTAGTGAAAAACTCAACGAAACACAAATGAAGTCTGTGGTTTCCTTAATAATATTGCCCCGGTGTCCGTTTCTTGGTTTTGACAAGCGTCCCGTGGTTATGTAAGCCGTTAGCGTCCAAGGAGACCCAACGAATGGCATATGGGAACTCGGTGCTATTTTGGTAACTTCTCTAAAATCATTCCAAATAAAAATTTTATTTATTTATTTTTTTAAGTATAGACTGTTATGGCCTTGGGGAAAATGTGAGAGTTCTCTTTTGCCTCTCAATTGCTCCCTAAAAAATGGGGTTGGATCTGTTCTGGAAAGAGGCTTGGAGTCAGCCTGTTGTGTGGGTTTTTTTTTTTTTTTCTTTCCCAGTCACTGCGTCTTCAAGGTTAGCAACTTGGGAAAGTTCTCCAGTGTTCTTCAGTGATACTTACCACAGGGACATGGCTGGGAGTGAAAGCAGACAGGATGCACACCGCTTGGCACGGGGTGAACACTGAGCAAGTGGGGGCCATCCGTTCCACTCCCCACCCAGCCGCCTCTTCGGCCACGGTCAGCACGTTCGGAAGACGTGTCTTGTTTCAGCCATCTGAACCTGGAGTTTGTGGGATACTTAGGCTGACCCCCACGTACTGCCTTGCAAATGCGGCCAGGGCTCTGTGGTGTCCCCTCCGCACTTACAAGTGTCCTGGGGAATCCTCATTGAGAAGGGGGGTCCTGGAATCAGCCAGGGGTCAATTGCAGACAACAGCATCCATGCTAACCAGTTTAAGGAGAAAAAGATGAATTATAGGGTGTTGCGTGGCTCACAAAATTTCTGGAAGGCTTGAAGGAATAGACTCCAGCCTGCGATTCCAGGAATAAACCCGGGCTTAGGGCCACTCTGCCTCTTCCATGGGGGAGACAGGAGGCAGCCACCACTGTAAGAAGCTGCCAAACCAGGAAGCCACTGATGTTGCCAGAAGGCTCCTGTTGTCCCCCCCTGCCCCAGCCACTCACAGCAGCCACATGGGTGCGCCGTGGCCAGCTGTCTCACGGGTCCCCCATCCATACCGCACATCTCACGGGAGAATCTGAGCGGGCCGAGCCTAGGTCACACCCGGAGCTTGGCAGCAGGAGTCTGGAAATGTTTGAGCTTCATCTTCTCTGCGACTCAGTAGGGCGTCTTGCAAGGGGTTGAGCGCATGATGAACGGAGCTCCCCACAGTCCCCGCCTTTTGATACTCAATATTCGTGCACACCCCTATTTCCCATCCAAACTCCCACATGAAAACAGTGGCAAAAACAGTCCCACGCTGTGCCCCACGCCTCCCTCGCCTACAAACAGGTGCGTGCCTGGCCACGTGTCTCACTAGTTGTATATCCATCTCCGTGCTCTGTGAGTTTCCATCAGGTCCATTCACAATCCGAACTTGCCACTCAGAAGTCTGCAAACTAAAGCATAAGGCCAAGGACCCACGTTGTCCACGAACAGGCCCTGAGTGGCTGGAAAGAGTCTGTGTGATTGCTCAGCTGACTCTTAGGAGCTGCCTGCATATAGATGGGCTTTTGGTGAGCAGAGAGCCCAATGTACCCTTGCACTTGAGCCCTACTCCATGGGGATGACCCCCAAACCTCTCCTTCAAACTTCCTTATCATCAGTCCCTAAACTTGAACTTTTCAAGCCCTTGCCCATCCTTAAGCCAAGTCAAGAATATTTAAGTAAAGAGTATCATTGAGGGCCTACTGTTTGTCAGGCGTAAATAAAATGGTGAAGAAAACGCAAACCCAGGCTCCTGTCTGCCCGGAGCGTACTTTCTGGAGCTGGCTGCTGCTCACCAGTCCGTGTAGACCTGTACCCGCAGTCACTTCTCCTATCAGGCAAAATAGATTACCAATGGACAGCGCAAAGTTGGCCCCTGGGGGTCTTCCCTTCCCCGTCTTTCATCGCCAGCCTTCAGGAGGTCTTCGATCTCCTAGCACTGAACTTCCGGTTCTCTCATATCGCCCAAGGCCAGGTAGAAACTTAGGCTCAAAGTCTTTACCCCTAAGACAATGGGTCATGGGGGCCTCAGGGTGAGGTCACGGGGCAGGCGGAGGGGTTGCGGGCTGTGCAGCAGCTGTGGGAGCCTTGGGGTCATGGCCTTGGGTGCAAATCGCAGGGAGACGAAATGAGAGAACCGGCAAAGACTTCAGGCCTGGACAGTCACGCAGGACTGGGCATGGCGCGGGGTTGAGGCAGCGGGGGGTTCCCGCCCGTGGAAAGGCTGGACCAGCGATGGTGAGGTCCTCTCGGCCACCGTGGCCCACGGCCACTAGAGCACTGCCTTCGCCATGGACTTGTCTCCATCCACTCCTCCTGGTGCTGCTGGGAGACCTTCTCTGACAACAGCTGGGACTCTGATGTGCCCCTCCACCCCAAGACAATTCATGACCATTGGTTTGCTCTTCCTCCTCCTCCATTGCTCTTTCTTTGATTCCTGCTCCATTCTCACAGCCCCTGGTGCTGGCTCTCCTGACTTGGCTCCCGTTTCTGGTTCCAGCAGTTCAGATTTGTCTGTTCTGACATTTCTGTCCCTTGGGACTGGGCTGGCGGGCAGGCCGGATCCAGTTGCCACCTGTTTTTGTGTAGCCCAGGGCCATCAACAGGATTTTAAAATTTCTAAGTGGTTACATGTCTAAATGTTCAGGGGCGCCTGGGTGGCTCAGTTTGAGTGTCCGACTTCAGCTCCAGTTACGATCTCACGGTCAGTGAGTCCGAGCCCCATGTAGGGCTCTGTGCTGACAGCTCAGAGCCTGGAGCCTGCTTCAGATTCTGTGTCTCCCTCTCTCCCGACCCTCCCCTGCTCACGCTGTCTCTCTCTCAGAAAGAAGTAAAACATTCAAAAAAACTTTTAAAGAAAAAAAAGAACTCTCTGAGTTTTGATCAGCAGGGAGGGAACATTCAGAAATTTTAAGGGAACCACACCTTCCACATGTGACTCTGCTGCAGATTCACAAATGAATCAGACCGAGGCCTTTGAGCGGCTCAAGATAAAGGTCAGACTCTCACAGAGACATGGGAAGGAGGGTTTAATTCTCAAGGCTGCCTCCTCCTTGGCAGGGCCATTTTCCATGGCTTTTCTCTACAGGCCAGGGATTCAAAGAATGAAATGAGACTCCAGTGAGGAGATGAGCACTCTAGCCTGCAAAGCTGTGCAGACCTGGCCACTAGCTGGTGTCTGTAGGCTTGTATTCACTTACCATTGAAAGTGGGCTGGGCTGGGCCATCTGGGTGGCTCAGTCTGTTAAGTGTCCGACTTTGGTTCAGGTCATAGTCTCACAGTTCATGGGTTCAAGTCCCGCATCGGGCTCTGTGCTGACAGCTCGGAGCCTGCTTCAGATTCCGTGTCTCCCTCTCTCTTGGCCCCTCCCCTGCTCACACTCTGTCTCTCTCAAAAATAAATATTTAAAAATTAAAAAAATAGGGGCGCCTGGGTGGCTTAGTCGGTTAAGCGTCCGACTTTCGCTTGGGTCATGATCTTGCGGTTCGTGGGTTCGAGCCCCGCGTCGGGCTCTGTGCTGACTGCCAGCTCAGAGCCTGGAGCCTGTTTCAGAGTCTGTCAGTCCCTCTCTCTCTGACCCTCCCCTGCTCACGCTGTCTCTCTCTCTCTCTCCTAGAAATAAATAAAACATTTAAAAAAAAATTAAAAAAATAAATGGTCACATATTAAGTGATTATTTAAGTACCTACACATCATCTTCAGTTTCGCCTCCTAGCCCATCAAGGCCGAAACTGTTTCCCAGTGGGTCCTTTTGAGAAGCATTTGGCAACCCCTGCTCCAGGATGTCACTGGCACAACTTTCAACCCAATCATTCCTTGTAGCCCAGCTGCTCACCCCTGGATCCCAGCCAGGTCCTTCTGGAAGACTAGCTCCCTACAGGGGGCCCAGGCAGGGAGCACACTGGACTGGGTGTCAGGAGAAATTGCTTCCAGCCCCGGCAGTGGCCACCAGCTCCCTCTGTGCCCCTTGGTGACTTGAGGGTCTGCTCTGCCTCTAAGCCCCTCGCTGCCAAGTGGGGGTTTAGCTGTGATGTGCGCGGCACAACTCCCAGAGCCTGTCAGTCCTCCAGAGTCTGTCATCCACATAACCGCGGGGACACACTGAGAGAAGGGACACACAGGCGGTGCTGAGGAGGCTCGGGGTGGGGCCCGTGGTTGATCCTTCACGCTGGGGCCTCCCGTGATGAGCCCTGAGGTGCACGAGCACACTCACACAGAGACGCCTCCACACACCACAGGTGCGTGCGCGTGCTTGCACACACAGCGCACACATGCGCATGCATGCACGCTCACGTCTAACACACATCACGTGCACAGACACACCTGCGCCCCATGCACGCTCTGCGCACACACATCACAGACACATGCACACTTGCGCATACCACACACACACACACACACACCAGACACACATAGATGCACGAGTAAGGACACACACACCACACATAGACACCACAAAGAGACCCAGATACACACACACACACACACACACACACACACACACAGACCACACGATCACCTTCTGTGCAAACCACACGCAGAGAGAGGCACACATCCACACAGACACACGTGCATGGCTCTCTGTCCAGCCTTCGTGGCTGGGAGCCCCCCCACCCCCAGAGTTCAGGGGCACCTCCCTGGGGGTTCCCTCCTCCTAGACTCTTGGCCTAATTAAGTCTCTTTAGAAACCAGAAAATTAAATTTGGGGTCACTTTTCTGTTCCGGATATTGTGCATAATTTGAGGATTACTGTGGGCAAGGAAAGAGACTGGACATTTCTCTCTCTTTCTTTCTCTCTCTTTTTTTTTTCAACTGAGCTTGGAAAGAAAAAGACTGTTGTGTGGGTTAATGAGCCTTTTGGTGGGTGAGGTCAGGAGGAAGGGGGGTCGCCCGGAGCCATCAGAGCCAGCATCTGAATACGTAGCAAGTCTTGCCTTTTGGGGTCAAGGAAGGGGTCGGTAATGCGGGGGCTATAAAGAAAGAGATTGCATTTAATTAAAGAAACATCTTCTTACAATCATGTTTTGGCCGAAAGGCATGTCCGACCCTGACCAAAGGCCCAGGGGGCCAGACACAAAATGTGTATAGTCTGGGATGCCAGAACGCCTCCCACAAGCTGTATGTATCAAACCCCAGTTTATGCAGGAGTTGGGGGAAGTCAGGGAGAGAGCCATTTATTTTATGAGTCATGTACGAAGTTTCACAACATGATAACGTAGTATTCACAGTTTGCTAGGCACTTCCACTGACGTTATTTCAATTGGTTCTCACAATAGATGTCAAAGGCATTATTGTATCTTACCCCCAAGACTACTTATTGGGTACGGAAGAAAGGAAGGAGAAAGGCCTCAGGGTGAAGAATACAGCACGGCTGGAGAATGTTGAAGCAAATCACTCAGCCCAGAAGCTCCGGATAGGCTCACCTGAATGAGTGCCCGAGGCGCTGGGTTAAGGACTCGGAGGCTTGAATTAAGCAGAGAGTTCCAGGGTCTGCTGGTGACCAGCATGGCAGAGGTGGTGGTGGGGGGCGGGGGAGGGGGCATATTTGGATTCCTTGCCTTCTCTTATTTGTCTTGTAAAGGGAAAGGATTGCTCTCAGCTGGGCCCACAGACTCACATGCTAACAGGACCCAGACAGGAAACACAAATGAGAGATTTGGTCTCTTGCAAAAAACATGGTGGAGAAAGGTTTGGGGTCCCCTGTCGGTCGTTGCCATGTGGGTGTGTGAGCTTTCGGGTGTGCATCTGACAGTTCTGAGATCACACACAAGATTTCAGATTTTAATGTTAAAAAAAATATCTTTTATGTGCAACTAATTTGAATAATTTAAAAATACCTGTGCAAAGTATGTGTGTGTGTATGCGTGTGTGTGTGTGTGTGTTTAGACTGGATGTGACCCAAAGGATTGCTTTGCAGCCTTTAGCCTAAATAATCCCCCAAATTCCTTCTGATTCAAAAGTTCTAAATTCTGGGGCATCTGGGTGGCTCAGTGAGTTAAGCATCTGACTCTTGATTTCAGCTCAGGTCATGATCTCACTATTTGTGAGATGGAGTCCCGTGTCAGGCTCTGCACTGACAGAGTGAAGACTGCTTTGGATTCTCTCTCTCTCCCTCTCTCTCTGTTCCTCCTCTGCTCTCTCTCTCTCTCAATAAATAAACTTAAAAAAAATCTAAATTCCATGTGGAGTGCAGATCCAGAGACCATGTTCATGTGATGTTTCTTAGTGGATCCATTGTCCAAACCCTGGTTGCTCACCCACCTGGCCTGAGAGCAGCGTGAGTACCTACTATGTGCTGTCACCAGCCTGTTACACACATTGTCTCACTCAAGCTTCACAGGGACTTCCAGCTGGCTCTCCTCGTTTTTCGTGTAGCTGAAGACACAGACTCAGAGAGGTTACAGACTTGCCCAAAGTTGCAGAGCATACAACCAAATCAAAATGTACTCCTTGGTGAGTTTTCAAGCTTTTGGGGTTTGTGGGTGGGAATTCTGTGACATAATCAGCACTTTTTTCAGAAGAAAAAAACTCTCGAATGCTGATAACTGCATAAAGCCAACGAGGACTTAAACCCGATGTAGCATCTAGGTCCACTGTGGCACGCCCAGTGTTCAAAGGATTGTAACTTGATCTTCTTTGATGAATAACCTGGTAGGCGTTATCAGGGTTGGGCCAGTTCAGAGGCCCCTGTGCAAAAAGTCCCTTGGCTGCCTTCCAGCCCATAAATTGTCCTAAGGGGCCACCTGGTTTTAGCTGTTGGTGGAAGATGGGAGAGATGGAGACGCCCTGAAAGCCTGTGTCTTTCCCATCTGTTCCGCATTACGATGCTGTTAAATATTTCATGCTCTCCATTGTAGCAACAAATAAAAGCAGAACTCATCTCTTTGTTTAAGTTTCCTTGACTGACAGTGCTGGTGAGTAAGCAACATACTTATTTTCTCACGACTGTAGGGGACTGGTTCTGCGGGAGGTTTGGAAAGTGAAAGGCTCTCACTCACGAAGCTGAATGGGAAGTGTCCTGATGCTGACAGGGAGACAAAAATGACAGCTCCAGGGATGGGGGTGAAGAAGATGTTTTTTTGGTTGTCTCAGCCATGGAGAGGAGAGCCTGGGTGACAAGATTTTCTGGTGTGCACCCATCTATCTCCCATGCATGCATGCATGCATGGATGTGTCCATCCATCCATCCATCCATCCATCCATCCATCCATCCATCCGTCTGTTCATCCATCCATCCATCCATCCATCCATCCATCCATCCATCCGTCTGTTCATCCATCCATCCATCCATCCATCCATCCATCCATCCATCCATCCATCCATTCGTTTATCCATCCATCCATCCTTCTGCCTGCCCATCCATCCATCCATCCATCCATCCGTCCGTCCGTCTGTCCATCCACTCATCTGCATACACCCATCCTTCTGCTTGCCCATCCATCCATCCATCCATCCATCTGTCTGTCCATCCATCCATCCACATCCATCCATCCTTCTGCCTGCCCATCCATCCATCCATCCATCCATCCGTCCGTCCGTCTGTCCATCCACTCATCTGCATACACCCATCCTTCTGCTTGCCCATCCATCCATCCATCCATCCATCTGTCTGTCCATCCATCCATCCACATCCATCCATCCTTCTGCCTGCCCATCCATCCATCCGTCCATCCATCCGTCTGTCCATCCACCCATCTGCATCCATCCATCCTTCTGCTTGCCCATCCATCCATCCATCCATCCATCCATCTGTCTGTCCATCCATCCATCCACATCCATCCATCCTTCTGCCTGTCCATCCATCCATTCATCCATCCATCCGTCTGTCCATCCATCCATCTATCCATATCCACCTATCCTTCTGCTGCCCATCCATCCATCCATGTGTCCATCCATCCCTCCACCCACCCAGCCATCCATTCTTTTATCCCCATTTTCGGAAGGCACCCACAAGCTAAGGGGTGCACATGGCTTCTAGAAGCTGGAAAAGGCATGGGATGGATCCTCTTCTATAGCTTCCAGAAAAAACACAGCCCTGCTAACACCTCAATCTTAACCCCATTTTCAGCCTTCTTATTATCTTATGAAGATAATAAGTCTGTGCTATTTTGAGTCACCGAGTGTGTGGCAGTTTGTTATGGCAGCAACAGGAAACTAACACATAACCTCACAGGATCACTGTGGACATCCATTGAGCTAATATTCAAAAGCACTTAGCACCATACCTGGCACATCGGAAGTGCTCAGAAATAGTCATTGCTCTTACTTCGATTATCACCACTGTTCTGATGTGCAGTGGGGACAAGGAAATAACTAAGGATTTTTTTAATTAAACATGTAATGCATGTTTATTGAAACAAATTTGGCAGATAAACACAGTGCAATTCTGTTATTTTCTAAAACAATACCTGTGAGAGATGGATTGATTACATTAATTGCCCCAAATCTTCACTCCCCTCTCTATCCCCTCCCTTCCTGGGTGGGTTTCTCTCGTTGGTTCTGGGCTTAGCCAGGTGACTTAGTTTGGGTTGGCAGCAGATGTGACGGTGAGCAGAGGCCTGGAAGGGTTTGTACCTCTGTCATCTCCACGAGGACCTGGTGGCCACCTGGAGGTGGGGGTCATGTGACCCAGGGTCACCCACGGTTCCAGTGGACTGCCAGCTGGTGTCAGACCTGTGGCCAAGCCAAACCAAAGGGCATCTCACTGAGCCCTAATCGCTGACCCGCATATTCATGAGCTAACCAAATGATAATTCCTTTAAGCGGTTCGATTTGGGGATAGTTTGTCATGTGGGCTTATTGCTACAATAGGTAAGTGGTATAGAATAATAGTAATAGTAACTACCAGCAACATGGACTGGGGACTTACTACATGCTGGACTCAGTACTAAGTCCTTTGTAGACACCAGTGTTTCTTATGGACATACTCGGGTGAGAATCACCTAGAAACTTATCACAATGGCCCAGAGTCCCAGCCTGCCTTTACTTAATCAGAAAAACTAGAGGGGCCCGAGAACCTTCATTTTAGCATCTCTGCCTTCACTGGTGGGCATCATGACACCTGGGAACCGTTAACATTCATTCTCTCTCTCTCTCTCTCTCTTTTTAATGTTTATTTTTTGAGAGAGAGAGAGAGAGAGAGAGACACAGAGTACGAGCAGAGGAGGGACAGAGGGAGACACAGAATTTGAAACAGGCTCCAGGCTCTGAGCTGTCAGCACAGAGCCTGACGTGGGGCTCGAACCCATGAACCATGAGATCATGCCCTGAGCCGAAGTCGGATGCTTAACCAACTGAGCCACCCAGGTGCCCCCGTTAACACTCATTCTCACATTTCAGCTTCACGGCTCTCTCGAAAGGCAGATATCCTCACGCCCATTTTACAGACGAGGAAAGTGAGGCTCAGAGAAATAAGTTTGCTTGTCGGAGGCAGAGCCTGTGGGGTGGTGATAAGAAGACAAGATGGGGTGGGGGGAGGGGAAGGGGGTGATGGGCACAGAGGAGGGCACTTGTGGGGATGAGCACGGGGTGTTATATGGAAACCAACCTGACAATAAACTATTAAAAAACTAAAAAGAATAAAAGAATAAAAAGAAGACGAGCAGTCGTTCAGTCAGTCCCCAAACGCTGCTTGCGTGGTGGCCTGGGCTGGCTCCACGAGGCGCTGCCCTCCACCTGACATTGGGGGTGGGGGTTGGGGGGAGGGGGCTGGCGACCACTGGGGAGGGCTGTTCTGGGCCCACCTGATCCAGGCAGAGGTGAGACATGTCAGAGGGATGATAAAGTCGGGCCTCTTCACTAAAATGGAAATTGCTGTTAAATAAGACCATAAATATTTAATCACCCGAGGTGACTACTCTTTGCATAACAACTTCGGGTCCAGATTCAGTAGGAAGCCGGCTGAAGATAAACACGGTGTCTGGGTGCAGGTCCCCTGCCTCCCTGACTGAGTGGGTGTCCAGGCGCCCTGGCTCCGGGCCTGAGGAGAAGCCCGTACTCTGTCCTCACCCGCACGCCGCGCTCCTGGGCGTCGAGAGGGGCCGGGCCCTTCCTGCAGCCTCTGGCACCGCCAATGGCTCCCATGTGAAAAATCTCACCTCCCCGCTGTGAAGGGCCCTTGGAGGACAGCACCCCACCCCCCCTCCCCCCGCTGTCTGAGGAGTGAGGTGACAGCGGCCCTGGGGTGGCTCCTCATTGCTCCCCAGAAAGCGTGTTTCAGGGACTCCTCGGAGCATTCTCTCCATCGCTCACACCCCTTCGCAGAAGTGAGGCAGCCCATGTCTTCATGGGGCGTGGGGGCAGCGTCTCACCTCCCGGGATGCGTTTTCGGGCCTGGGCTCCAGCCGCGTCCCCTCTTCTCATGGCCACGACGTGGTCGTCGGCCACATGGGACGTCTAGGGAAAGCCCTCTAGCGTGTGATACTTCGTCACCTCCTCCGAGATCTTCAAGCTGCCCGGGGAGGGCGGGAGTATGGGGCCAGGGGAGGGGCTGACGGGAGGCAGAGCTGGGAAGAAAGCCCACAGCCAGGTCACAAACAGGGCAAGTGACACAAGGGACAGTTGTACTGGCTGGTTCTCACGTGGTGGGTTCTCTCAGTGTGTTGGGTGTGCACTAACCCCCACGTAGGGACCCCCACACCACTCCCATGAAGCGGGTACGGTTCTTGTTCCCATTACACAGATCAGGAAACTGAGGCTGCCTTGGTCCCCACCCAAGATCTACTCCCCTAAGCCCGATCTTCCAGCCTTTTGTTATTTTCTTTTTTTTTTAAATTTTTAAAAATGTTTTATTTATTTCTAGGGGGTAGAGAGAGAGAGAGCAGAGGAGGATCAGAGAGAGAGGGAGTCACAGACCCCCTGAAACAGGCTCCAGGCTCTGAGCTGGCAGTCAGCACAGAGTCTGACATGGGGCTCGAACCCACAAACCGTGAGATCATGACCCAAGTGAAAGTCGGACGCTTAACCGACTAAGCCACCCAGGCGCCCCCAGCCTTTTGTTATTTTCAAGTCATGCCCCCTACCTCTGTCGTGTCCTTCCTCCACGTTCCCCTTTGGGGGTGTTAACTGGGACTGACACGTGTCGTTTGCCCCCAAAGGCTCTCGCCTGTGCGGGGCCAGCTGAGGAGCTATTTATTGTTCCAGAAATTGGGTCTCTGCGTCTGCCCCCAATCCCAAACCCGTTCAGCCTCCAGTTCCCACTAAGCCTCAACGGAGAGAACTCAACCCCGCTGCCCGGAGACAGCTGGTGACGCCTGCAGGGAGTCTTAGTTGTCACAGCCGGGAAGGGAGCGTGTCTGGCATCCCGTGGGTGAAGGCCGGGACACTGCGGACACCCTACAGCGCCCAGGACGGCCCCCTCAAAGAACAATCACCCCTGAAAGTCAACAGTGCCCAGAGCAACGAGCTCTGCTCTATCTACAGCCCCTGCCTCACCTTATCTGGCCCCCAACGTGAGAGTCTTTCTCCTGAGTGTCCCCCACTTTGATTAGACCCTTGGGAACTCATGCCCGCCTCCACTCAAAGCCTGAAGCCCACCTTTGGGCACCCTGTGGCTCACAGTTGATCCTGACTACTTGCCCAAGGGGCCACCTGTTCCCCGGCACCATTGTCACATGATCCCACACCCCCGCAGAGGATCCACCCCACACACCTGCCCTCCCACCCTGCCAACCTCACCGTTGGGGTCCGACGGCGCCCAGGTCTTGGCGAAGACCAACTACCATCACCATGTTCCGACAAAATGGATCCCCCCTACCCCCCCAATAAGTTTTCTTGCCCCAGGACAGTGTCAGGGTCTGGCTGGACACCACCCACCCCACTTCCTGCTGCAGCCATTCATTTCGCAGGCGTCCGGAGGCTCCGTTCCCTGGAGCCCCAGTGTGGGGGCGAGCCTGGCAGTGGAATGAAAAGACTTGGTGACCCATGCCTAAAAATAAAAATATTATTCAATTGTCGTGTCTGACAGGCAGAGAGTGCCTGACGCAGAAAGCAAAGCCATGGCAACCGGGTAAACACACTGGAAAGCCTCTCACTTGGGTGGGTTGAAACAGATCTCAGCTGGGCCTTCTGGACACGGACGATGGGCAGGCGTCTCCACTGCTCTGGTTTCTGGGCTTGGATGCGGTCGGCCGTGGGTGTGTGGGAAGGAGGAGGAAAGCAACAGGCCCCCCTCGGCTGGTCCCGCGTATTCAGGCTTCCCTTACCCTCTTGGGATGTTCCCTGCTCTTGGGGGCAAAGCAGCTTTGGAAACGATTTCCACCAGAATAGGGGGATCCCGGAAGGTGAGAACGAATATCCCATTTGTGTCCCCAGTTAAAGAGGTCATTTCTCCTTTTGTACCTGCTGGAGAGTGGGGGCCCTTTGTTGCTGCCAATACTTTCTTCCCTCTGGGTCTTGCTTCTGCTTAATGCCTTGTGCAAAACGGCCTTCCCTGCCATCTCCGCACCCCTGAATTTGACCCTTCCTTCCGGACTCAGCTAAAATGGTGCTTCCTCCAGGAAGGATGTCCAGATTTTTTCTGTCTGCCAATCCTGCCCCAACCATCCACAGGCTGCCCAGCTCCCCAGGGCACTTCATCAGTGCTTATATTGTGCCTCTTAAATCAGCAAGGTGGGACCAGGAGCCACGTGGACACAAAGTCAGGCAAATCAGTTCAAATCCCAACTCTGTTCCTAAGCGGCTGTGTGCCTTTGAGCACCTAACCTCTCCACGCCTTAATTTCCTCACCTCTGAAATGGATCTGAGGTCTACCTTGTAGAGCTGTTGTGATCTTTAAAAAAAAAAATTTAATGTTTATTTTTGAGAAAGAGAGAGAGACAGAGTGTTGGTGAGGGAGGGGCAGAGAGAGAGGGAGACACGGAATCTGAAGCAGGCTCCAGGCTCTGAGCTGTCGGCAGAGAGCCCGATGTGGGGCTCGAATTCATAAGCCATGAGGTCATAACCTGACCCGAAGTCGAATGCTTAACCAATTGAGTCACCCAGGCGCCCCTGGGCTGCTGTGATTTTAAAATGGCAAAATATAAGAACTGCCTGCACTAAGTAGCCGCCCAAAAACGCCAGCCGTTATTACCAGCACCTTCCGGCAGAAAGCATGAATGAGCTCTGGGCTTGAAGCTGGCTTCACCACCCAGTAGTTTTTAGGGGTTGAATTGTGTCTGCTCCTAAAAGATACCTTTGAAGTCCTAATCCTCAGTATCTTAGAATGTGACCTTATTTGGAGACAGGTTGCTGCAGAGGTAACTAGTTAAGATGAGGTCACAATGGAGTGGGTTGGACCCCAATCCAGTATGTCTGCCGTCCTTCAAGATGATGTGAAGACACACAGGAAGACAACGAAGGCAGAGGCTGGACACAGGCATCTATGTGGTAATGGAGGCCAATGGTTTCCGGCAACGACCAGGTGCTCGGAGAGAAGCATCGAATGGATTCTCCGTCACAGGCCTCAGAAGAAACTAGGCCTGCCGATGCTTTGGTTTTGGATTGCTGGCCTCCTGAGATCTACAAGAATGTATTTTCATTTTTTGAAGCCATCCAGTGTGTGGATGCGATTGGTGACAGGGGCCCTTGGAAACTTGGACAACGGGCTCTCCCCTCTCTCAGCCTCGCTTCCCCAGCTGTGCCCTGGAGATCAGGGCGGGTAATCGAGGTGAAAGCACTGAGAACCTAGGAGTGCCGGATTAAGATTCGCAGAAGGAGAAACTCAGCCAAGTTCAGAAGAAGGAAAACAGAGGTGAGGAGATGTGTGTAATCCCAGAGGCCACATGACCCTCCTGTGGGAAATCCAGTCGGTAGTGTCTGCTTCTGTGTCCTTTCACATGACTGAACTCAGGCACCTGTCATGGCTGCGGGCAAGGAACTAGAGCCCTCACTGGACACCAAGAGAGAGAAGGGACCAGCTGAAGCAAGTACACATAGAATTTAAAAATGACTCAGCCGAGGGGCGCCTGGGTGGCTCCGTCGGTTGGGTATCCAACTTCAGCTCAGGTCACGATCTCGCAGTTCCTGAGCCCCAGCTCCACATCGGGCTCTGCGCAGAGCCGGCTTCAGATCCTCTGCCCTCTCTCTGCCCCTCCCCCACTTGCTCTTTCTCTCTCTCTCAAAAATAAATATTTAAGGGGCGCCTGGGTGGCTTAGTCGGTTAAGCGTCCAACTTTCACTTAGGTCATGATCTTGCGGTTCGTGGGTTCGAGCCCCGCGTTGGGCTCTGTGCTGACTGGCAGCTGAGAGCCTGGAGCCTGTTTCAGTCTGTGACTCCCTCTCTCTCTGACCCTCCTCTGCTCACGCTGTCTCTCTCTCTTTCCTAGAAATAAATAAAAACATTAAAAATAAATAAATAAATATTTAAAATAAAATGACCCAGCCGAACAAATATGTCTGAGAAACCCAGGAGTCCCGCCGTCCTACTCCCCCAGACCAGGCAGTGAGGAGGTCATCTGCTGTTTTTATTTGCCCTACATCCGTTCCCATTGCTTCTTAAAATAGGTCCCCCCTTCTGTGAAATGCTCTCCCCTCTGTCCACGTGATTCCGGGACGCTGGCCGATCTGCTGTGCTGGGCAAGAGGGTGGTCACATGACCCAGGCCTGGACAATCAGAGCTGCCCGTCTCTCTGGTCACAGCAAAGTGATCGTACAGGTAATGCAGGTGACCGAATAAGACGAATCTCGCCCTGGGATTTTTAATACAGAGGGTGGGAAACAGAAGGCCTACCTTCAAGGTGGCCGAGCTGTGACACTCTTTCCCCTTACTGCATGGAGAAACTCACCTACAGCAGGAAAAACTAGCTCTACACACAGAGGACAGCAGGGGGCCATGGTGTGTGCGCGTGTGTGTGAGTGTGACACAAAGGGAAACTGAGGCCCGATGGTACTAGTTTAGTCGGTAAGCCAGCCCCATTCGTGAACTTCCGGCTGCACCAAGCAATAAATCTTCATTTTTACCTTAACCATATCGAGTTGGGATTCTGACATCCACAGTGAGAAAGTCCTGCTCAACCCAAGAGGGTTGGTTGACATGAAGGTCAAACAGGGAACCCTCCCTGGAGAGAGCAGGCCGGGGCCCCCAAGAGGTCCTGAGAAAGAGTGACTGCATGTTGGTGGCCCGTGGCTGCAGGGAGGGCCTTGCCTGGAGGGGTGTTTGGTGTAGATCTCGGGGTCGGGGGCTTTACAGGAACGCCTATCTGGCCATCCATCTGAGGCCTCAAACCCATATTCAGGACGCTTCCCAGAACCATCACCTTCCCCCCGACCCCGAGCTTTGCCTGTGCCGCCATCTTAGGTAATTTCCAGATGATTCCCTTTCTGGAGATGGACCCAGAGCATAGGGGGAGGGATCCACCCCAGACTAGAGGAGGGATGCCTTTTCTTCTAAGACGGATGTCAGGGAGGAACAAGGGAGAGCTATTGGACATAAGCTGCAGGTGTCCAGAGGCCAGGAGTGACAGCTACTTCTGTGTCAGCTGACTGAACCATGGGGTGCCCAGACATCCAGCCAAATATTCTGGATGAGAGTGTCTGGGAAGGTGCTTCTGGATGAGATTAACATTTGACTCAGTAGCCTGAGTAAAGCAGATTGTCCTCCATAATATGGTGGGTCTCCTCTAAGTAGTTGAAGACCTGAATAGAACAAAAAGACTTCTCAACTTCCTCCATAGTGTTGTGAGCACATTCTTTATAGCAACTACGTATATCACTACATATCTATTTCGTATTGGTTCTCTCTCTGGACAACCTTGACTAACACAGCAGACATGAGGGACACACCCAGGAGCCCTTCATTTCTGTCTGTGAATTAGGGGATGCATCTTCTCCTGGGATGGAGAGGTTGGGGGGCTGGTTTCGAGATTGGTGGAAGCTGAGGAGAGCAGGTGAGGGACAAGTGGTCGGGAATGACCCAGATCCGCCCAGAGGGTGATGGAGACCACAGGTATTCAGTGGCATCAGTCACACTGCAACAGCACTCAGAGGCCAGGGGAGGGGCAGAGGGGCCAGGGTGGGCTCCAGATTGTGGCCCAATGCCTTGCAGCCAGCCGACCTTGGGCTGGTTTCTCCAGTGTTTGGAGTCTCCACGTTTTTATCTGCACCGCGGTCAGGAGAGGCGAACCGGAAGGCCCCTCTGGGGGTCGATTCAGATAAGACTCGAATAACAGAGGGGTGTGAGCCGCAGGAATTCTGGGGGAGGGCGTCTGGGCGGGGTGAGCAGCTGCACCAAGGCCCCGGGACGGCTCCCCGTGGACCTGCGGAAGAGCCGGAAGGCCACTGCCTGGGCCCCGGGTCCCCAGCTCAGCCGTGCTCACAGCCTCCCTGCACCTGGGTCTCTGCCTGACTGTGCCCTTGTCCCAGAGACCTTCCTGGCCTCCCTTCTCCATCGCACCCCCTGACCCCCATCGCACGGCAGACCCCCAGCCTTTACTTGGTTTGTAGAGTTTCTTATGGTTTCTTTGACCTATATTGGTTCACCTGTTGTTACTCTCTCTTCCTGACGGATCGTAAGCCCCGGGAAGATAAGGACCTTGGTTGGTTCACAGAGAGCCCAGAGCCTCACCCACAGCCTGGCATGTACCAGGCCTCCAAGATAAGTTCTTCAGGAGGCTGGCAGGACGTGGCACGGGGCCTTGTGGGCTGCGGGAGGGGCTGCGTTCTTCCGCATTCTAGAATTGGGTCATCAGAGGGATTTGAACAGGACACACATGAGGGGCTTTATGCTCTGACAAGGCCCTTCTGGCCGTAGCTGGGGGAGGTGGTATGGGGGAGGGGGGTGGCAGTGGGGGGCCATTAGGAGTCCAGAGAGAGAGGAGTGAGGGCGAGCTTAGACTCTGAGTGCACAAGAGCGGGACCCTCTGCCCAGCTGAAGGGGAGACTGGAGTCCCCCAGATAGTCTTTCCGGGGCAGAGGCGGGGACCAGATCAGCCTCCCTCCTCCCAGGCACGCTGGCCCCACACAGAGCCAGGCTCATGGAGGCAGGGAGTGCGGGCTGGGGTGAAGCCAAAACACCTGCGAGACGTGCAGGGGAGAATAGAGCCCTGACCCCACGAGCCCAGAGCTAAGGACAGAGGCATTTGGAGGGAGAAGCAAGTTTTCAGGGCGCACATGGAGCCCCACTTAGGGACCCTTTACAACAGCAGGTCTCTCTCTCTCTCTCTCTGTCGCCACAGGGATATCCATGCTTAGTACCAGGTAACGATTCTTTTCCTGTGCTGCCTTGACCTTCGACTTATTTATTTATTTTTAAAGTTTATTTATTTTGACAGAGAGAGAGAGGGAGAGAGCACATGTGTACATGTGAGGGAGGGAGGGGCAGAGAGAGAGGGAGAGTGAGAATCCCAAGCAGGCTCTGTGATCAGTGTGGAGCTTGATCCTACAAACTGTGAGATCATGACCTGAGTCAAAATCCAGAGCCAGACGCTCAACAGACTGAGGCACCCAGGCACCCCTTGATTTATTTTAATCCTATGAAAACTACTGGATGGTTCAGATTCCTTAAAGCCAAAGACAAGTGATCTGCTATAAGATTGTCACTTGTCCCCAATGCTTTCATGGACAGCCAAGACCAGAGATGAAGGGATGGTCCCCGTCTGGTGGGCCCCCTGCCCGCCCCTTTCCTGAGGGGGCCATGGATGCAGGTACCCATGTCTGACCTCAGGCCACCCCTTGGAGCCCCTACTTTCTCACCTGTATGTCCCCAGGGTTACCTTGAGGACAAGCAGAAGTCCCACCAGGCCCAGGGAAAGTGATCATACATGTTGGTTCCCTCTCAGCGTGACTGTAAAAGGCAGGACTGCCTTTGCACACAGCAAAGTTGCTGAATGGTGCTCAGTGAATTGAATTGACTTGGGGAGACAAACACCCAAGAACATGATTTTATGAACTCATCCTAGTCGGGGGCTCTCCTACTTCCCTAATTGTACGGAAACCAAGATATCTCACTTCGATGACCCCCTCCTCTTCCCCAAGGGCTGTAAGTTCTGCCAACAAGTTCTTAGCTAATAAGTGTTTTTCTTGTGGAACGTTAGCATTCTCTTGAACAATAAAAGTGACCCTTTGGCCACGCTTCTCACATTTCACAGTTGAGTCAGGCCTCGACGTGGGCTGGTCCGGATGTCACAGAGACATCTGTTCGAAAGCGGAAGATGATGCCCATGCCAGACAAGGGCTCTACACAGAGTTCCATGCAGTATAAACCCTGACTGCACTCTCACCACTGATCTACTTCCTTAGAAACGCCAATCTGATTTGGGCCCCAAAGGAGAAAATTAAAATCAGAAATGGAGATGCAAATGTGATATTCTGTTTTGTTTTGTTTGATTTGTATGTGCACTTTAAAAGAGAGAAATCCAAATATCTTCTTGTTTAGATTTTACCTTCAGTGAGGTTAAACTTACTGAGTCATTGTTCCCAATGGCAGATATTGTCACTTTAGAGGCTTGGGAATATTTTTATTGATGCACACAAAGCGTCAATTTTATGAGCAGGAAAAGGGTCTGGGATTCCCCTGAGCACACATTGTCCATCTTGTCTGTGGCTCGACGCCAGGCCCTGCACAAGGCCTGTCCATAATAAGGCCCAAAATCAGCTGAAGAGATGAAATTAAGCCATTACCACAAGCCTCCTAATCAGTTTGGCAAAAATCCCAACGCACTTTCATCCCTGTGTCAACAGAAAGCCCCAAACAGGGGTACCTGTTGGCTCAGTTGGTTAAGCCTCCGACTCTTGGCTGTGGCTCAGGTCACGATCTTGTGGTTTTGTGAATTTGAGCCACGCATGGGACTCTGCACTGATGGGGACCTGCTTGGGACTCTCTCTCTCTCCCTCTCTCTATGCCCCTTCCCATTAGCACTATGTCTCTCTCTCTCTCAAAATAAATAAATTAAAAAAAAAAAAAAGGAAAGCCCCAAACAACTCAAGTCCAGTACGTGTGGGCTTCAGAGCAGACATCAGCCTCCAGCATGGTGTTCAGAGCCCTCCACTTCCTGCGAGAGAACAGGCCCCTTAGGTAGGTGGAGGCTGTCTCCCTACAGTGGGCTAGTTGTCTTCTCACTTTTCCTTTGAGGAATGTCATACACTCAGTGACACAGGTGACTTCAATTTATTCTTTGTCAGTTACATCTCCAGGCATCGTGTCTGCAGAAGTGCCTACTAAATTCCTAGGAAGAGTTTCAAAGTCAGGGGGGCCATGCAGAGAAAGATCACAGGACTAGGGGTACTTGGGTGGCTCCTTCGGTTAAGCGTCCAACTTTGGCTCAAGTCATGATCTCATGGTTTGTGACTTTGAGCCCCACGTCGGGCTGTCTGCTGTCAGCACAGAGCCCGCTTTGGATCCTCTGTCCCCCTTTCTCTCTGCCCCTCCCTTGCTCTCTCACTCTCTCTAAAATAAAATTAATTAATTAATTAATTAAAATTAAAATTAAAAAAGAGAAAGAGCACAGGACTGCTAGACGGGAATTTAAACCAGAGCAACACTGGTCAATCAAAGTGATGGAAGGCAAAGACAGATAAAAGCTAGGAGAAGGAAGTCAAGATACTTGGACGACCGGACACTATAGTTTTAAATATTGCATGAAAACAGCAGAAGAAGAAGGTCTGTGAAGCTGGAAGAGTCGTCTGAAATGAAACCCCCGGGGAAAGTTTGTGAAAATGACATTAACATTCAAATGAGCATTCACAACTTCTCAGGGGGCAATCCTATACTAAGTTATTACAAGAAAAAAGAGAATAAGGAGCAGAATCGTAAACAAGGCAAACCAGAAAGATCACACTCACACAAATCGATCAAAATGGAATGGACTTTTTTTTTTTTTAAAGCTGAAAGTCAATAATGTGATACAAGGCACACAAAAGCATGTAAAGTATATCTCAACACCCTCGTCCCCCGTCAAATGAGGAGACAGAACTCAAGAATTGGAAATAGAAGAAACAATCATTTTAGAAATGAGGACAGAACTAGAAGAAACAGCAGCACAGAATATTCCCTAAGAGAAATGGAAGGTGAAAAGCAGATACATTTTAAAAATAAAAAACAGAGGGGCGCCTGGGTGGTTCAGTCGGTTAAGCATCTGACTGTTGGTTTTGGCTCAGGTCATGATCTCATGGGGGTCTTCATGGATTAGAGCCCCGAGTGGGGCTCTGGGCTGACAGCACGGAATCCTGCTTGGGATTCTCTCTCTCTCTCTCTGCCTCTCCCCTGCTTGCGCTCTCTCTCTCAAAATAAATAAATAAACTTAAAAAATTGTTTTAATAAAAATAAAAAATAGAGACAAAGAAGATGTGAAAGGCAGTGACAAATATTAAAAATAAAATAAGAAAACTCAACAAATGGATAATGGGACACCTTAAAAAGAAAACCAGAGCAAGGAAATAGAAAAAGTACAGAAACCTCATAATTCAAGACCACTTTATTGAAAGAAAAATATCTGAAGCTTCACACCGAAAGAGACAGTGGGGCCTAAGAACACGAACCGAAATAACCAAAACCAATGCTAAGACATAGTCTACTAAAACCACAGGCGCTAAGGAACAAAGGAAAAGTCTTTTAGAAGCTTAGGTACAAAGACCATGTGACTTCTAAGGTAAAGAAAATTGAATCGCTGTAAAAATTCTTTTAACATCAACAATTTATACCAGGAAATGTAATAACTTAGTCAGGATACCCAAGAGGAGAAAATGTGAGCCAAAGATTTTATATTCGGGGAAACCGATTTTCGAACGCAGACAGTATAAGGATAATAGAAACAATCATCAGCACACATGAATCAGAAAACATTGTCCCATTATTCTTTCTGAAGAAACCTCCCATAGAATGAATTTGGGATGATCAAAACAGTCGACAGGCATCCACAGCCGGACGTGGTGAACATCGAACATATGCGTGCGTACCTACATTCTGGCTGTTATGTTCCGACAAAAGAGCTCTACGAGAACAACAGAACAGGGGGAGAGGAGGGGGAAGCATATGTTTCTACATAGTTAAGTAGAAACACTTAACTATGGCCAGTAGTCAGAACTGGTGGCTGGTGGTGGGGCTATTATTGTGGCTGATGTGCGATGAAATAATGTAAATGTAGGATTAGGGATATTTGAACTCTAACATCCATGTGATCTTGGTGAGATGCTTATAATGGAAGAAAGAAGAAATGTGATAGAGAAGAAGGTGACTCCATCAAACAAAACAAAACACTCTTTGGTTTTGATTTGGCACAGCAGTATCAGTATGAATTTGTGAGGCGCTGCCTGCATATTGTAGCTGTCTCAGCCCGGTTCACTGAGAAGACAGAGAAGCAGGACTCATCGGCAGTCATTAGCTCAAAACAATTGATAGACCTAAATGTAAGAGCTAACACTGTACAAGTTCTAAAACAAAAACATAGAAGAAAGTTTCTGTGACCTTGAGGGCAGAAAAGATTTCTTAGGATACAAAGAGTACTAACCATCAAAGAAAAAATTGATCAATTGGACTTTACTACGTTAAAACCCTGCTTTTCAAAAGATACCGTTGAGACAGGAGATGTACAGGAAATGTCTATACCACCTGCTCAATTTTGCTATGAACTTCAAACTGCTCTAAAACATAGAGTGTATTTTTAAAAGAATTTTCAGTCAAAGAAGAGACCAAAGCTTTGCATCATTTTATAGGAAAACTTTATTATTCCAATTTTGCATTAAAACAGTAGTGACATTTTAAGGGCCGCAGTGCAGGAAGAGTAGCTTAGGGCCACTGTGGATGGGATGTTTAGTGACCCCTCTGCTGAGGGACCCCATCGCACTGAGGAGATGTTCACTTCCAAGCAAGGTCAGGTTTTATAAATATTTTGGTTCCCCAAAAGGATATTAGGATATAATGTTTTTCTCAAAGTGGTCTAGATCACACATTCTCTCCTATTCACAGCTATTGCCCTATTTATTTATCTGTTTGAAAGCTCATGATAGCTGTCATGCCTAAAACGAACAACTTTGACACATAGTTACTGCAGTACATTTATGCAATAACAAATACATATTTTTACCTCAACTGATTGACAAAATTTCAGCACATAAAGCACAGAAGAGCGTCTTGCTCCAAGTTACATCAAGAAGGTTTGCTAATACTTCACAGTGGATGGGTAGCTGTTAAGAAATCTGAATGCCATGCCTTGTTCATATCACTGCTCTCATGATGATTAGATATGAGACAATCACATGATTGTTGGTCACACACAAGTTCAGGGATGCCAGAAATGACATTGAAATTGGCATCAACTATTTGACCTTCTAAAAGTCAAGCCAAAGGTAAAGTCAAGTATCAGAGTTTGACTCACTCCCAGAAAACTGATGGTGACCTTTAGTGTGTCAGTAACGTACTCATATCTACAATGTTTGATTTTTACTGATAAGAAGCATGTATTTCTTTATGACTTTGAACAGATATTTCTATTAAAATCACACATTAAAAATGCTTGCCGTCATCCAGTCCCCCAGAAAAAGCAAGTATTTGGAAGAACATTGCATTGGGTCTCTAAATAACTCCCAACCCTTTTGAATACTGAAGAGAATTTAAAAAAACTACACCATTAATGCACTTAAAAGAAGTGAATTTATGGTATGTATACTCTGATAAAGTTGTTGATAATTTTGAAACATGCTAGAAAGGAATAGAGCTTTTTTTATTAATTGTAAAATGATAACAATAAAGACACAATTCAGGTATTGAAAAGGCAATGGGGTGCCTGGGTGTCTCAGTCGGTTGGACATCCGACTCTTGGTTTTGGCTCAGATCATGATCTCACAGTTTGTAGATTCAAGTCCCACATCGGGTTCTGTACTGGCAGAGTGGAACCTGCTTGGGATTCTCTCTCTCCTCTCTCTCTGCCCCTCTTCCATTCACGCTGTCTCTGTTTCTCTCAAAATAATAAACTTTATTTTTAAAAAATTTTAAAAAATGTTTTTATTTATTTCTGAGAGAGAGAGAGACAGCATGAGCAGGGAGGGTCAGAGAGAGGGGGAGACACAGAATCTGAAACAGGCTCCAGGCTCTGAGCTGGCTGTCAGCACAGAGCCTGATGCGGGGCTTGAATCCACAAACTGTGAGATCATGAGCCGAAGTTAGATGTTTAACTGACTGAGCCACCCAGGCGCCCCTGTCTCTCTCAAAATAAATAAATAAACTTAAAAAAACAAAAACAAAAAAGAAATTGACATTTTTTGTCAATTTGTCAGTGCAAATTGACAAGGCAAAGCACAAACTGGGAGAAAATACTTGCAGTGCATCTACCGGACAAAGGACTTGTATTCAGCATACATAAAGAACACCTACCATTCAATAATAAGGAAACAAAAAACTCAAGTTTTAAAATAGGCAAACGACTTAAACGGATGCCTCACACAAGATAGGAATGTACAGTATAAATGAGACACCACTCTGCATCCACTAGAACAGCTAAAATAGAAAATCTGGAAAATACCAAGTGCTGTAAGTAATAGGGAATACCCAGAATTCTAGTAGACCACTGGAGTATAATGGAGAAACACTTTTGGAAGACAGTTTGGCGATTTCTTATGCAGTTGAACATAAACCTTCCATAAGTATCAGCAATCACACCCCTAGGTATGCACCTCAGAGAATGAAAACCTAGGACTACATAAAGACTTCTACAATGGAATATGACTCAGTAATAAAAAGGAAAGGACATTTAGGAAGAAGCCTGTCTCAGAAGAGAACTTCTATATACTTCCAAACACATGAAGCTGCAAAACAGGCAAATGATTTGGTAGTGACTGAAATTGATTGGAAGTTGCCTGGCTGGGGTGGGTGTGGATGTTTGGCTGCAACGAGGCATAAGGGAACTTTCTAGGGTGATGGAAATCATCTCCATCTTGCCTGGAGTGATGATCACTTGGGTACATAATTTGTCAAAATTTGTCAAACTATACACTGTATTGTACGTAAAGCATATGTCAGTAAAGTTGATTAGAAATAATAAAGCAAAGGGGCCCCTGAGCATCTCAGTTGGTTAAGCAACCAGGTTCAGGATATGATTTCTTATTTCATGAGTTTGAGTCCCACCTCGGGCCCTGAACTGATGGTGCAGAGCCTGCTTGGGATTCTTTCTCTCTCCCTCTCTCTCTGTCCTTCCCCTGTGCGTGCTCTCTCTCTCTCAAAATAAATAAATAAACTAAAAAAATAAATTATGGGTGCCTGGGTGGCTCAGTCGGTTAAGCATCAACTTCAGCTCAGATCATGATCTCACAGTCTGTGAGTTCAAGCCCCACATCAGGCTCTGTGCTGACAGCTCGGAGCCTGGAGCCTGCTTCACATTCTGTGTCTCCCTCCCTCTCTGCCCCTCCCTTGTCTCTCTCCATCTCTGTCTCTCTCAAATTTTTTAAAAAACATTAAAAACTTTTTAAATTAAAAAAAATAATAAAGTAAAAAGATAGTCATGTACTCATTGGTATAAATATCGGGGTTTCGCAAATGCTAAACTAACTTTTATCTGCCTTTCACCTTCCATCACTTTGATTGACCAGTGTTACTTAGGCTTAATTCCCCATCTAGCAGTTCTGTGCTTTTCCTTTTCCTTTCTTTATTTTTTCTTTAAAAATTTTTTTTAAATGTTTTATTTATTTCTGAGAGAGAGACAGCGTGAGCAGGGGAGGGTCAGCGAGTGAGGGAGACACAAAATCTGAAGCAGGCTCCAGGCTCTGAGCTAGCTGCCAGCACAAAGCCCCATGTGGGGCTCGAACCCACAAACTGAGAAATCATGACCTGAGCCGAAGTCAGACACTTAACCGACTGAGCCACTCAGGTGCCCCTTATTTTTTAGCTTTTAATAAACTTTAACTATCTTTATGAGAAAAATATCACAAATACACTTAAGTACTAGCTACACACTTAGAGAAACTATTTAGTTTATATAACAAACAATTATATATCAATACCTAGGTTTTCAAAGCACTTTTAAAAAACAATAATAGAAAAAGACAAATAGAAAAATAGACAAAAGATATTTTCATTTGATTCTAAAGAGAAACAGAGCACCAATGGAAAATAATTACATTAAAAGAAAGATCCTTTTTTTTAAAAAAAATAGCTTTATTACTGAAATAAGCAGATTAAAGAAGACAGCTTAGCCACGTGACCACGGCTGGGGTCCCTAACACTTCCCCTGGCTGGCAAAGCCGGTACACTCAGGATTACGCTGCACAACCATCACACCCAGCACCGGGCGCAGAGGGTGGAGTCTCTGAAAGCTGGACCTGCCACACGGATTTGTAGCTTACTTAGGAGGTGATCCCAGGATGCAGGGGTGAGGGGGCAGGAGGATGAGATACAGGGGTGAGGGAGGAGCCCAAACGAGGGAGCACAGTGGAGGTTGCAGCTGGAGGCACAGGGGCCTCTGAGAGGCATCCACACCGCCTCCCAGAACTTCCTGAAGGAAGCAACGCCCAAACATTCACCCACCAGCTCCCTCGGTGCACCTGTGACCAGGGACGGGGCAGATCAGGACTTCCGGAAGGCGGGGTGGTCTTGCCTGGGCTGGTCAGTGTTTGCGGAGGAAGTGAGGCAGAGCCGGCCCTTGCCATCGGACTGTCAGCTGCTCGGGGGCAGGCACCCCAAGTCACTCATTTCAGCATCCCCTGGCACCAAAGCAGGCGCTTGGTGTCTAAGGCATAGTAAGTGCTCAACCAATACAGGAGGGAGGGAGCAGGGAAGGGAGAAGGAGGGAAAGCTGTCCCCCTGGGAGGGGGCGGGTCCCCGGACAACTTCACAGCCTCACAGGAGACAGCGGGAGTCACGCAGGGCGTGGGGAACGGGGAAGAAAAGGTCCGGAAGGGAGGGGGTCCTCAGCACGACAGAGGACTCGGTCAGTAGATCCAGGGGTTAAGTGTAGAGCCAAGAAGGTCAGAGGCGAAGGTGGGTGTGCGAGGCAGTGGAAATGGGCTCAGAGCAAGGAGCAAGGAGACCAGAGTTTCTAGGACGTTGCTCTGACCTGCGGGGAGGGAGGCCGGGCAGCGGGGCCCGTGGGTGCCTGTCACAGACGAGCAGAGGCCATCGGTGCCCCATCCTCATCCCTCAGGCCACCCTGGGAAGACATTCCTGCCCCCTGTCCCCCAAAGGCCATCTTCTGTGTCTCTGGCCTGGCCACCTTCCCCAGCAACTGGAGTAGCCCTGGAGTAAATGCCCAGGGAAACCCTCAACAAACGAGCGACGGGCAGCTGAGAAGACACCCCAGCTTCCTACCCTTGGAGGGGCAGTTTCTGAACAGGGCTCCTGCTGTGTCCCCGCAGGACCCAGCACCCACGGCAACTCCCTGGGTGGCTCCCCTTTCTTTGGCTTTACGCCCTTCCTCACCCCACACATGCCTCCCAGAACCACTTCCCAGTAAGCCGCTGACACTCGGGGCGCAGAGGACCTGCTTCTCCGGGGAGTCCAAACCGTGGGCGAGTGAATGACGAGAGCAAAGGGCAGCTGGGGTGAACTGCAAACGTGTTGGATTGTTTGTGGGTGAAACGAACGCCCTGCAGCACGGGGCAGCCAGTGTCTCTGCTGTGTCACTCTCAGTCCCGAGGCTGCCCCTCAAATCCACCAAGTACAAAACACAAAGTGAGGGGCGCCTGGGGGGCTCAGTCGGTTGAGTGTCCAACCTCGGCTCAGGTCACCATCTGGCGGTCCATGGGTTCGAGCCCCACATCAGGCTCTGTGCAGACAGCTCGGAGCCCGGAGCCTGCTTCAGATTCTGTGTCTCCCTCTCTCTCTGCCCCTCCCCTGCTCACTCTCTCTCTCTCTCTCTCAAAAATAAATAATAAAACAGGGGCGCCTGGGTGGCTTAGTCGGTTAAGCGTCCGACTTTCGCTTAGGTCATGATCTCGCGGTTCGTGGGTTCGAGCCCCGCGTCGGGCTCTGTGCTGACTGCCAGCTCACAGCCTGGAGCCTGTTTCAGTCTGTGACTCCCTCTCTCTCTGACCCTCCCCTGCTCACGCTGTCTCTCTCTCTCCTAGAAATAAATAAAAATATTAAATAAATAAATAATAAAACATTAAAATTTTTAAAAATAAAATAAAATGGAAATCCTACTGATCACTTCCTTCTTGTTGCTAACTGATCTGTTTGCTGGGATTCTGGGACGAGGTAGCACAGACTGGAGGCTTAAACAACCGAAGTTGATCTCACAGGTCTGGAGGCTGCCAGTCAGGCGAGGCCAGGGCTGGTTTCTTCCGGGGCCCCTCTCCTCGGCTCGTAGACGGCTGTCCCCTCCCTGTGTCCTCACACGGTCTCTCCTTTGTGCGTGTCTGTGTCCCATGTCTTCTTCTTATGAGGACGCTGGTCACATCGAATCAGAGTCACCCCATGCGACCTCACTCTAGGGGACACCCCGTCTCCAAACACAGTCCCATCCTGAGGCGCTGGAGGGCAGGACATCAACACGGGAGTTTGGGAGAACGCAGTCCAGTCCGTAATAAGTAGTGACCTTGACTCTTTTACATAAAATAGGCCGGGTTGGGGGCCACCAAGTGGAGAAAGGGCCACGTGCTACCCGGGACCCCAGGGACCGGCTCTCCCACAGCACTTCCTTCCCCAACTCAGCCGCGGGGGAGACACCTGCCATCCGGTGCTCCTTTCGAGTGGAGACAGAACCGGCGTCCCCCCTGGAGCTTTTCAATTTCAGTCTCCTTGCAGGATACTGATCCCACCCCCCTCCTTTTTCCTGCTCCGGGTCCCAAAGCCACGGCGGGAACTGAGACCCAGCCATTCAATCTTCCCTCGCCGGCGAGCTTGGGCTCCCAAGGTGTAGACGAGGCGGAGCGGCTTTTATTTGCGTTTTCATGTCTTCCAACCCCAGAGTATTTTCCCCCCGAAGCGCTGGACGGGCATGAGCTCTGTGCCGTCCACCTGCCGCCCTCCGACACAAAGGTCCGTTTGTGTCCCTGCGGCTGTGGGGGAAACGGCTCCCCCGACCCCCTCATCCACAGACGGGCCACAAAAGCCCAGCACGAGGTGCGGATCAAAACAGGCCAGGCCAGGCGCTGCCAAGCCAAACACAGAGGAAACGGGGTGCGAGCCCGGCAGAGAAACCAGATTCCCCTGGAAATCGCTTGCTCCCTGGTGTGTCTGGAAGGCCGGCTCCAATAAAGCGGCTCCGGATGGCCTGAAGGACCCCCACGGCCCTCGTCTTGATGGAGAGGCCAATAAAAACCTCCGCACATCCAGGCTGCAGGCCCCTCGGCGCGGCCCTGGGGCCGTAAACCAGGATATGAGCAGCTGGGGAGCCGGGAGGGAAGAGGCCTCCTCCCCGAAAGCCCACCAGCCGGCCGGCCTGCAGGCCAGGAGGTAAACGGAGAAGCCGTCAGGGAAACGGAGGCCGAGGCCGCTGAACTGGAGGGGAAGCCGCCTGCCCAGCCCAGGCCTCGGCTCCAAAACCAGGCCAGAGCTGTAAAATCCGTGGGAATTGCAGAAACGTAATGACTGCCGGGCAACTGCAGTTTTCAGAGGGACTCAGGAGGAACCGGCCTCAGGAAGCAGCCACAGGCCCCGGGGTGGGAAAATAAACTCTGAGGACACCCTGGGGACCCCCTGTGCCCAGCGACAGAGGAGGGTGAGATGTGTGTGTGTGTGCGTGTGCGTGTGTGTACATGCACACGTGTGCATCTGAAGCCACTGGAAATGCCTGTCTTAGGCGTAACCTAAATGCATTTATGTAACTTGCAAATTTGCCTGCAGAAGGCTGCAGGGAGAGAAGCACCATGGAAATGGCGCATTTGTGTTTCCTGCCATCCTGCCCTGGGGAACGGAGCCCCCTCCCACCCCCCCGCCCCGCACGGGAGTTCACACTGGGAGACACACATCTGGCCTCCCCCGGCTGCCATCTCAGCCCGGATGGCCGCCTCCAGCAGGAGCACTGGTTCTCGAAGGCTTAAATACATGTATATTTCAATATACCCCGGCGCCTGCATTCAGGGCTCACTACAGATCCTGACAAGTGTAGAGGGCAGTGAGTGCACCTTCCAGACTCCAGAGCAACTGATCACCTACTATGAAAACTTCCTCCTTTTGAAAATGGGTCTTAGGTTAGTCTCAGCCTCTAAGAGGATCCTCCTCTTCCAGTAATGCATTCAGTAATATCAACCGCTACATCCCTGCTTAATGTAGCAAACGTTTCCTGAGCCCTGCCTCAGCCTGGTCCTGAGCATGGATGTGCAGGATGGGCATGCGGAAGGGTGAGGTTTCACCTATAAATCCTCTAGTTGAGGGCTCTTACACCAGCCGCCTGCTGGTCAAATCTGGCCGTTCAGCAGCTCACGGTATTTTTTTTTAAGTTTTTAGTTTATTATTTACTTTTGAGAAAGACACAGAGTGCAAGCAGGGGAAGGGCAGAGAGAGAGAGGGAGAGAGAGAGAATCTCAAGCAGGTTCTGCGGTTGAGATGTGGGGCTTGAACTCACAAAACTGTGAGATTATGACCTGAGCTGAAATCAAGAGTTGGAAGCTGAACCGACTGAACCACCCAGGTGCCCCTCACAGTACTTTGTAGATGTTTGAGTTTGAATGCTCATAGGCAGGGCACACGTCCCCGATTTTCACCCTGTGCCCTTTTCTCGCTCCGATCTTAGGATCAGTTGATTGTCATGTATACTATGTGTCTGCTCCTGCTTGGGACTGAGCCCCGTGTCAAGGCTTGAACATCCAGGCCAGGATGACAGTGCAGGGATGATGGCATAAGCATGCAGGTGCAGCCCTAACCCCTGAGGCAGGGGACTGACTTTACAGAGGGTCATCACAGGTCATGGGCACGTGCAGGCAGGTAATGGACCAGGGACGGGCGCTTTCCCCTGCCCCATGCTGCTTGATTGGTACCCCAGCCTCATTGCCCAGGAGGACAGGTTGTTACCCCCTTTTCAAACGAGGGAGCTGAACTGATCCCCAAACCCCCGCCTACCTGAACACTCGTCACAGGCTTACCGTGCTGCGATTTCCTAAGGAAAACCTCGGATGGCAAGTAACACGTTCTGCAAGTGTTCCGCAAGATGAACAAACATTTCTAATAAATTTCAACTTGATAACCGAGCGATGTCTTGCGATATGAGTAGTACGTGACACCAAATGTCACATGATCACAACTGATCCAATGGTTCTCCCCTCCCCCCACCCCACGGGATTGTGGGTGATCGTCTCCCATGCTCGGAGGCTCAGTCTCAGGCCACGGTGTTTGACAGAAATCAGTGATTTTTCAGGACGTTGGAAGGTGCCCACCACTGACACTAGTGTGTTTTCTGTCACTTCAAAGCACCCATGCACAGCCTTTTGCATTTCCATGCAGGAGTGAGCTTAGCAATGCTTTGCTTCATTCTGGTTCATTGGACAGGTTCCTTGTTGAAGTTGCATGAAAAGAAAAAGATTCCACTGAGCCATAGTTAACAGCGATTCCGTTAGTGATGGTGCAAGTCGTCTCCTCCTCGTCCTCCTCACACCAGCCACGAAGGTTTTCAAAGGTAAGTGCAGGTTAGTTTGCTTATTTGTCTTAACCTTTTCTATTTTCTTTATTATTTTGTATCATATTGCAGCATCGTAATCATTTTTATGTGAATATTTTGGGGTTATGGAACGAGTCATCTGAGTGCCCACCACTTCTTAGGGGGAAATTCGCTTTGATAGTCAAGTGCTTTGAGTCACAAGCATGTTTCTGGAACGAATTGTGCTCGCCAACCAAGGTTTTCCTGTACTTCTCTTTAAGTCTACTTGGTTACTTTCCTAAATTTCATTTTCAAAGGACGCTTGACTTCACTGCCACGAATGGGAAACCAGCTGTTGTGAAAGCCTGCGGCCAAGACAATGAACCTGATGACCCTTAGCCCAGGGTACTGAGTTCCAGCCAGATGGGGGATCACGGGTCCATGGCTCTGACCCTGGGGCCTGCCCGCTCTGAGTTAAGGAGGGAGATCAGCCAAAGTTGAAGAAACGCTGGACACAGAGCACCACGCAGAGGCTCTCTCCTTGACTTGACCAGAGGTTTGGAAGCAAACGGAAACGGGAAAGATTATTGTATGTTGTGGTCTGCTGTTACTTAAAGCAACAGTCCCTCTGTCCTCAAAATCACCTCCAGGCTTCCCAAGTCACCACACTCTTGGGGAAGCACTGACAGATGCGGACGTACTTAGGGCTTGGGGATGCCGAGTGGCCTGCCTGGTGGCACACAGCGTGAAGGCAGTGTCTGACCCCTAAGCCCACCTGTTCCTGCCGCCCTGAGGGTCTGGAATCGCTCAGGGAGGGACACAAGGGCTTTGCTTGCTCAGGAATTCTGTTTCTGGACTTGGCAGATACAAACATTTCCCCCCGAGGCCCTGCCAGCAGCGGGGCAGCGCAGCCACCACCTGCAAGGGGGATGCTCACATCGAGCCTGGGCTTTCTCAGCCTTGGCACTAACGGCCTGTGAGTGTGTTGCTGGAAGGCTGCTCTGTGCATCCTAGGACGCTCCGTAGCATCCCTGACCTTGACCCCCCAGCACCCCTCCGGGAGCAGCAACAATACCTCCTAGGGGACAAACACCCCCCCCACCCCATTTGAGAATACTGCTTTTGATGGAATGAACGTGATTTTTCATTCCTGCGGGAGATTCTAATATTAGTGGGGTTAAAAAAACATTTTAGAGAAAGGATGAGAAATTTACAAGTAATATTTATTTATTTAAAAACTGCCTAAAGACCGATGAGCCCTGGAAGGGGAAAGGTCATTTATTATTTATGTCACTGGAGCCAAACTAAAAGCTAACGGACCCGGGGGCAGAAGGGAGGGGTAGGGGTTATGCAGCAGCCACGGGCGCCAGAACCTTGACACTCTTTGTCCCCTTCAACTGTCCAACGAGTCCCGCAAGGAAGGGATTGCAAAGGTCATGCGCAGGTAAGGGCGGGGCTGGGTCCTATCATCTGGGAAGCTCATGCCACCTTCCCTGAGTGGAGACGGTGGACAAGAGCATCGGTTCTGGGACCCGGAGGGACTTGGAGTCGGGTCGGCCCGGCCTCCCCAAGCCCTGAGAGTGATAGGACCCGGCCCTTGGCTGACCGTGACCACAGCCCAACCCGTCATCAAGAAGATAGCAGAGAGGCGGGGCGCCTGGGTGGCTTAGTCGGTTGAGCGTCTGACTTTCGCTTAGGTCATGATCTCGCGGTTCGTGGGTTCGAGCCCCGCGTCGGGCTCTGTGCTGACTGCCAGCTCAGAGCCTGAGCCTGTTTCAGTCTGTGACTCCCTCTCTCTCTGACCTCCCCTGCTCACGCTGTCTCTCTCTCTCTCCTAGAAATAAATAAATAAAACATTAAAAAAAAAAATCTCAAAGAAGATAGCGGAGAGGCATCCTTAAAGAACACTCTACGCCCCCTCGAAGCTTCCCACAGACCCCACAAGGCAGATGCTCTCCGCCCAGGGTAGGGGAAGAGGAAATCAGTGTGTACACCAAGCAGCCACCACACCAGGATGGGGCAATCTCTTCGGCCTCTGCTCCAGACTCTGACTCAACCACATGGCCCTTCTCTTCATTTCTACATAGACGGGATGCCGGAGAGTGGTGACACAGCAGGGAAGCATCAGATGTCCGCCGCAGGGTCCCAGTCTCTGCAGAGCTGGGGTGAGGGCATTCGAGACCACTGGGTCTCTCATCTGCCTGCCCCCTCCTTCCAACCCGATACCGCCCTGAGTGGTTGCAGACGGAAGCCGATATCTGCTGGATCAGCCCCTCGAAGCTGAACAACCAGAGATCACACGCAGGTCACTCCTTGGGCCCGAACACCCATCTCAGTATTTTAGGTCATGCTTGGGTGATAACGTCGGGCTCCCAGAGCTAAATTGATGTTTGCTGGTTTCCTTCAGCGGCACTCAAGGAGCCACAGCTACTTTGCGACCGGCCATCCTGACACCAGAATGAACAGAAAAGGAGCCTCACTGCCACCATCTCCTTCTATGGAAATGAACAGGGGACGGGGGCGGGGGGGGGGTGGTTGGTCACTTCTGGTGGAAATTCTACCTGGGTGGATATTTGCCCTTCCTGAGGCTTCTCTGAGTCTCGGATGCCCAGGCTCTGGCCTGCTCCACGGCAAGCTTAGTAAATACTGGCTGAAAGGGACCCGGACAAAGGTGAGCCCTGCCCCTGTCTGTGATAGAAGAGCTTCCCAGCAGAAAAGGCTTTTCGCGTGCACAGACCTCTTCCGAGGGCCTCGGGGGGGCGGCTCACCCCGGGGGCCATGCCTCTGCTCTCTCTCTCCTGGCGTCAGGAAGTCAGTGGGCATGTTTCCCATAATCACTCAGCGACTTTGTCCACAGTTCCCTCTACTCATGTCCCCCGAGACCAGAGATGCTAGAGTTAAGTCAGAGAAACAGAGGCGTGAACTCGGCTGAACCAAGAAAGGCAGCCCCTGGCAGGATGTGGCTCCTCTGGCCCGCACAAAAGGATTCACCTGGGAAAGGGGCCAGCTCAGGACGACCTTTGTGAGCAACTCCTTAGCAGGAAGGTTCTGCCTGGCCAGCCAGGCTGTGGGGGATGGGGTGGCCCTCCCGCGGGAGCCCCAGGGGTGCAAAGTGATTGGGCGCCTCTCCCCGCTCTGCAGACTGCCCAGCAGGGGGCACTGTTGCCTCCACAGAACTCAAATACCTGCCGCTCTTCCAGTGCCCCCCCCCATCCCTGGTGTCTGCAGGCCGCCCAGGCCAGCCTACCTGGCAGCGCCGTGTGACAGCTACTTCCTGCATCCTTGCGGATGACAGCAGCGATCATCATGGCTGCTGTTTACTGAGCACCTACTATGTGCCAGGCGCTCTGTGTCACTTCGCCAAAGCTGCACAGGAACCCTGTGGGTCAGGTATGAGAAGCAAGGCGCAGAGGCTGCCGGGTCAGTACGCCTCGGCGCTGGGTTCTCTACATCCCAGGTCCTGTCATTCCAACATGGCGGCTCTCCCCTGGGATCCAAGGTCTCCTTGACTGGATCTAGACTCTCGACCCCAGTGGGAAGAGAGCTGGCTCCAAGTTGACTATGACCTTGTGCGAGTCCCTCCCTGACTGAGCCCCTATTTGTAAAACAAAACAAAAAATCCCCTCCAGGGGTTGTTGGGAGGTTAGGGGAAGTGATATCCAGAAGCCCAGAGGCAGGCTTTAACCTAGCCAGGAAGAATCCAGACGGCTTCCTGGAGGCGGTGATGCCTCGTCCTGCAGAGCAGGATCCCCTAGGGTCTGGCATGGAAAAGGCACCGGTGGATGCTCGCAGAACTTGTTTCTCGTGTGAATGCTTAGTGTGTCCGAGGTGAAGATGAGGTCCTTGCAAGCAGAGCCATGCCACCCGTGGTCCCCAGGAGAGCACTGAGCACTGAGTCCCCAGGAGCTCCCACCTCTGCTCACCTGGTCTGATGGGTGAACACATAACCTCATCTTCCGTTCCAGGGGCATCTGGCAAATTCCGGACACATTTTTGGTTGTCGCAACTGGCGGGAGCGCAGGAGTGTGCCACTGGTCTCCAGTGGGTGGAGCCCAGGGATGCTGTGATGGGCCCACAATGCACAGGACAGCCCTCCGCCCGCCCCCAGCACAGAACTCTTCGGCCCCAGGTGTCAGTCCTGCTGAGGGTGAGGCGCCCCTTCTAGCCCAGCTCTTCTGCCTCCTAACATTTAACAGATGGGGAAACTGAAGGCCACAGAGGGAAACGCCCACCCAGCTCCACCAAGCTCCACCTGTTACAGCACAGAGGGGTCTCCCTGAGAGTCCCCGTGTGACCTGGCAGCAGCGAGGACAAAACCATGACCAGGCGCCCACGAGCGTGGCTTCCTACTGGCTGGGCACACATGATCTCACTTAATCTCTGCAATAAGCTTGTGAGCTAGGTACTATTACAAACCAAGCACAGAGAGGGCAGACAACCTGCCCAGGGTCACACAGCCATAGGCAACAGAGCCAGAAGAGTCTGGGACTGTTGGGATCCAGGCCCACGCTCCTTCTGTTACCTGGCCGGCCTCCCGCAGAGCTGCCATTGGAAACACATGCGACTTTGTTCCTGAAACAAACAGAAGTATCCTTTCGTGATGTCTGTTGTCACTGCTCTCGCGGTTACAGTCGTTGTGCTCCAGTTATCTGGGGGCTTTCAGTCCTTCAGGGTCGCTGTGCTTCCCGTGGTCTTGGCTAAGCACTCTGACTTCTCTGAGCCTCAGTTTACCGCCTGGAAACGGCACGCATGCGCGCAGGGCCGCTGCATGGAATGAGGTCATCTGTCGAGGTCCCTCCCCAGCGGGGGCCTCGCCCCGGGGCTGTCCCCTCTGCCCAGCCCTCCTCCCCTACAATTCCAGTTCTAGTTCTAGGGCCACCGAATGGGCTCGCATATTTGTGCGGGCGGCGAAGCAGCAGCCCCGGCGTGAGCCCCTGAACAAAGAGTCCTCATAGAACTTTCCGTGGGACCCTCTGCGCAGGCTCAATGGGGAGCCCGTGGCAGCGACAGGCGCATTGTGCATTGTGTGAGACCAGCGCCGCAGCTGCAGGGAGGGTCCTCGGTCAAGGTCACGCGGGGTGGGGGTGGGGGTGCGCACAGCACACAGGCCTCCTCCGTCCCAGCCTCGGCACCGCGGGGATTTGTCCCAGGGGCCGGGGCCAAAAAGAAAGCCTTCCGGGCCCCTCTGTGCGCCTGAGAAAGGCATCCGTTCCGCGCTAGCTGCTCGCAGGCCAGGAACCGGCAGCCCCGCCCCGCCCCGCCTGGGCAAAACCCCGGATTCCTCAACGGAACCCTGAACTGAAATGACCCCAAACCCAAGGCAGAACGAACCTCCAGACGAAGCCAAACGTGGATCTTTCGCTGAACTGGAACAGCACTGGTGTGCTTCCCAAAACCATTCGCTTGGAACCCGGTGCATTTGTTCACTCATCTAGTAAACACTTACTGGCCACTGCCCTCCGGGTCAGACACAGGCCGAGGCACGGGGGGTACACCAGGAATGAGACGTGCAGTCTGGCTCACGTTGTCACAGCTGCGGAAAACAGCTGTGATGACAGAGTCAAGAAACGGGGCCACGTCCACATTCTTAGTGTAAGCGCACTGATCTAAGTTCAGCACCACCTGCAGTGGAGATCCTCAGTCTGTTCCCTGGTGGAAGGAAGGGGCGGTGGAAGGTAGGGGGGTGGAATGAGGGTCGGGGGGAGGGGTTGGGGTGCATACCTTAATAGAAGGTGACCAGGCGCTCGAGGCGCAGCTCAGTCTCCTGGCAAGCAGCCTGAATCTGAAGCAAACCTGAATTTCACTTACCTGAAGGGCAGGAGATTAAGGAATCCAAGGATAGTAAGACATGCAAATACATTTCCAAAGGTCCAGAAGGCGTCCTGAGTAGAATGCCAGGTTGCTCATTAATTAATCCACTAATTCATTCATCATTCTTCCATTCGGCGAACGTTTATGGAACACCCACCCTAAGCCCAAATGTTCCTTAACCACCTGCGTTTGCAGTTTCCGAATCTTGCGGTTCGTGAGTTCCAGCCCTGCATCAGGCTCTGCGTTGATGGTGCAAGGCCTGCTTGGGATTCTCTCTCTCCCTGTATCTCTGCGCCTCCCCACCCCCCAAATAAATAAATAAACTTTTTTTTTAAAAAGGAAAGAAAGAAAGAAAAGAAAAAGCATGGAGCTAAAACTTCGAAGTTTGGCCTGAGTGGGTTACAGAGGTTCGTGATGATGCCCGGAGACACAGAGGACTGGTATTTCCAAAGTTATGAGTCACATCTGACATCGGGGGCGGGGGGGTGGTAGACAGGATCAAACACCCAGTATCTACCTCCTACCCATTTGGGGCACATTAGGGGCCCAGGGAATATTCTAGGGGTGAGACATGCCTGGTGAGACAGATCTTATTTTTAAAGATGGCCATAGCAGTATCTCTCATCCGCCACGTGCTTCTGTAGTGTGACTTTTCAGGACGTGTAGCCTTATTCCTCTTTGAGTTTGGGCGGGCTTGGTGACTTGCTTGACCAATAATAGAAAGTGGCGTTGCCAATATTCTGGGACCTCTATGGCCAGGTCATAAGCTGTGTGGTGTGCACTGGGTTCTCTTGGGGTGATCCGGGAGTGGTGTCGTCTGCATGAGACCCCATTTGTAGGTGTTCCTGTGGACAGCTCTAGCTCTCTCCCAGCTGACGACCAGCATGTCCTCACGCTGTGTGGGCTGTCCTCGATATCTGCAGGTGAAACCTTCAGATGATTCCAACCCCAGGGGAATTCTGATGTGCAGGCAGCGTGCAAGGCCCTAAGCAAAAACCAGCCAGCTGAGCGCAGACAGATGGTCAAGCCTCGAGAGGTGCTGACGCACCAGTATTTTGAGCGGAGACCTGCGCATGGCTTGTCACCCACAGCAGCGGATAACTGCAGTGGCCCTGGGTGGCTTTCAAGGCTCTTTGTTTAAAGAAAACCAGGGAGGGCACCCGGGTGGCTCAGTTGGTTAAGTGTCAGGTCATGATCTTGTGGTTTGTGGGTTCGAGGCCTGCGCTGGGCTCTGTGCTGACAGCTCGGAGCCCGGAGCCTGCTTCGGATTCTATGTCTCCCTCTGTCTGCTCCTCCCCTGCTCTCATTCTGCCTCTCTTTCTCTCTCAAAAATAAATGAACATTAAAAAAAAAATAAAGAGAACCAGAGATAAGAAATTAATCAGAGCCCCACCTCTGGGCTCCCAGGTCACCCCCCCACCCCCAGTGTGTGATCACAACCAGAGTATCTGGAACCTAAATCATTTGTCTGTCCCACTAGACTGTGAGATCCTAGAGAGAAGGGAATACGTTAGGATTCTGGGGTTGCTACAACAGAAACACACACATGTCTGCTTAAGCAGAAACAGAATTGATGTGGAGAATTTGGAAGAGCTTGAAGAATTCCGATGAAAATCAAAGACTGGATTCACAAAGGAGTGAGGAAGTCCAGGGACCCAGGTGTCAGGGACATAGGTAGAGTCTTTTCAGGTGTTAGGTCTCTAAATAACAAACCTCTCTGTCATTTCATGTCACTCTGCTCAATATTCAAATTCTAGGAGGAAATTCTTGGGCCACAGAATGACAGGCCTGCTTGGATGAGAGGCTGTGTCCATTGGGTGGGATTGTCCCCTAAACAAAACCAAGGTAGTGACCCCAAAAGAACGGGGAGTGGGTACTGAGCAGGCAAAACTGGGTTATCACATTTACCTTAGCAACCCGGTCCCTTGTTCAATGTCTGGCACATAGCAGGTGCTCAAGAAATACTTGTTTAATGATTAAACAATCACAAGAATAAGCGTGCATAAATGAACAAATGAATGAATGAATGAATGAAGAGTGAATGAATGACTGGACAATGACTAGGCGGCGTGCCAGCCTCTGGAGACACCTGCCACATACGGTGGCATCTGAACCCTCCTTCACCCAGCCAGCTCTTCTTTGCCCAACAGTTTCTAAGCCTGGATTGGAGAGTGTGCAGACTTCTAACCCCCTCATCCTGCCTGTTTGAGAACATGATACACGTTGAACAGGGCTTGGGGTAATTCCTGAGAGCACCCTGGGAGCAGGGACTCCCTCGCCCTGCTTGATTTTAATTAAGTTTCAGGGGCAGGTGGCGAAGGAGGCAGGTGTGAGGGGGAGTGGGCTCTGAGGCCAGAAGCTGGGAGGTTTAGGGTTTCCTTTGCTGAGTCGACCAGCTGTTTCGCAGAAGGCTGCTTAACAGTGCTCAGTCTGCTGGAGGGCACGCGTCACCTAAGGCAGGGGGCCTCGCACATCTGCCCAGAAGCTGCCTCTAGAGGATGTGAGATCCTGGTGCCTCAGCCCTCGCACAGTCTCCTGGGAGTGAACGGTTAGACTTGACCGACTCCTTAATGAGATCTTGCTGCGTCTGTTGCTTGACGCGCTCTTAGACGTTGCATCCCAAGTGTAGAAAGCAAAGTAGAAGAGGTTGTTTGCAATATTGAATCTAATCTTTGCTGCCTTTACCATTGATGAGAACATGTACAATTGAAGAAAACTTAAAAAGCAAATTGGCTCAGGGGCACCTGAGCCTCAGGTGGCTCAGTGGCTTAAAGGTCTGACTCTTGGTTTCGGCTCAGGTCATGATCTCCCGAACCATGAGGTGGAGCCCCACGTCGGGCTCTGCACAGACAGTGTGGAGCTTGCTTGGGATTCTCTCTCTCCCTCTCTCTTTCCCTTCTCTGCCTGCTCTCTCTCTCTGCCTCAAATTAAATAAACATTTAAAAAAAGAAAGCAAATGGGCTCAGATTGTGTTAATACCTAGAAACAGCCTGACTTAATTATCTGGTGGTACCTTAAGCCGACAGCTGCTCTCCAGACAGGAAAGAATAGGGATGGGGAGGGAAGGTCATTTGTGCTAAGTACCTTCAATGTGGCAGAGGCAGTGCAAGGTGCTTATAACCATATTGTCTCCTCTTATCCCTGCAAAAACTAAAGAGTCACATCCACCCCCATTTTACAGGGGCAAAGTGGTTAACTGAGAGGTGATCACCCAAGGTTGTGAAACGCCTAAGGGGCAGAGCCAGGACTGGGACGTAGTTCAAGTCAGATTGTGATCCATCCCCGTTTCATGGAATCACAAGGCATCGCAAGGAGTCAGCAAAGGAGGCTTTTGAGCTGCGACTCAGAGACTTTACCCAGGAGTGAGTCTATAAGCATCGCTTACTCTTATTTTTTGCTGTTCCTCCAAGTGAGATCATCTGATCTCCTGGTTCACAGACAATTAGACACAGCAAATAAGGAGCTGGAGGGAAGGCTGTGGGAGGGGCCACAGTGATAATAACAAATAGCGAGATAAGGTTCCAACTACAATGGACGGGGAGATTGCCTACATCAGGTCGACCCTCCTGGTTATGATAGTTAAAATCTCTGGATAACACATTTTTTTCAAGTCTTTATTTATTTACTTATTTTGAGGGGAGGAGAGAGAGAGTGTGTGTGCATGTATGCACAGGTGGAAAGGCGCAGAGAGAGAAAGAGAGAGAGAGAGAGAGAGAGAGAGAATCCCAAGCAGGCTCCACATTGTCAGCATGGAGCCCAATGTGGGGCTCGAACTCATGAACTGTGAGATCATGACCCGAGCCAGTATCAAGAATCAGATGCTTCACTGACTGAGCCAACCAGGCACCCCTTGGACAACACATTTTTTTTTTTAATATTTTATTTATTTCTAGGAGAGAGAGAGAGAGACAGCGTGAGCAGGGGAGGGTCAGAGAGAGAGGGAGTCACAGACTGAAATAGGCTCCAGGCTCTGAGCCGGCAGTCAGCACAGAGCCCGACGCGGGGCTCGGACCCATGAACTGCGAGATCATGACCTAAGCGAAAGTCGGACGCTTAACCAACTAAACCACCCAGGCGCCCCAACACATTTTTAAAAACAACTTGAAGGCACTCAAAAGCAACCAAAAATGGGAGGGCATTCAGCTCTTGAAAAAAGAGGCAACACATCTTTTTATTGATCTTCTCAACGAGAAAGTTTTTGCTTTCATCCCCTCTTCAGTTTTCCATTTCACGTATTTCTAACTTATTTTATTGTGTCTTTGCTTCTGACTTTGGGCTTAATTGGTTCTCCCTGTCCTTGTTTCTTCAGGTGAGAGCCTAGGTCACTGCTCTGAGAACTTTCCTCTTTTCTAGTGGCCATTGGTGCCATAATTTTTCCCCTAAGAACGCTTTAGCTGTGTCTTACAAATGTTGATATGTCTGTCATGTTCTTATTTTCATTTGGTTCAAATAACTTCCTGATTTCCCTTTTGGTCTATGGGCCAGTTAGAAGTGCATTATTTAGCTTCTGATATTGTGGGATTTCCCAGATATCTTCTGGGTATTTCTTTTTTTTTTTTTAAATGTTTATTTATTTATTTATTTTGAGAGAAAGAGAGCACAAGCAAGGGAGGGACAGAGAGAGAAGGAGATATGGAATCTAAAGCAGGTTCCAGGCTCTGAGCCTTCAGCACAGAGCCCGGTGAGATGCGGGACTTGAACCCATGAGCCGTGAGATCATGACCTGAGCCAAAGTCAGGTGCTTTGCTTCTGAGTATTTCTACTTTAGTTCCATTGAATTACCCCAACACAGAATCCATAGACATGGACTGAGACGTGGTCTGTAGCCCAGAGGGTGGTCTACCTTGGTGTGCGTTCTGTGTGCATTTGAAAGCGGCGTGTCGTCCGCCATTCACGGGTGAGGTGTTCTACAAATGTCGAGTATGCTCTGCTGGCTGATAGTGTCCTCCTTGTGTTTTGTTCCTTCTTCCACTTTTCTGTCTTCTTTTAGGATTGTATTTTCACATTTGACCTCTTCTGTTGGTTTCTTAGCTATAGCTCTTTGTATCAGTGGTTGGTTTAGGGATGTAGCACACATGTCTAACTTATCACAGGCTCCCTTCATGTGATATTATATCGCTTCACATATTCTATGAGCCTCGTACAGCAGTGAACTTCCTTTTTCTCTCTCCTGGCCTTTGAACTAATTGTCAAATGGTTTTACTTCTATATGTATTATAAGCCGCATGCCATATTGTTACTATTTTAACTTTAAGCAATTATCTTTGTTTTTTTAAAGTAAGCTCCACGCCCAATGTGGAGTTTGAACTCATGACCCTGAGATCATGAGTCACACGCTCTACTGACTGAGCCAGACGGGTGCTCCACAGTCAATCATCTTCTTTAAAAAAATTTTTTTTAAATGTTTATTTTTGAGAAAGAAAGAGACACAGACACAGAGCGTGAGCTAGGGAGGGACAGAGAAAGAGAGGGAGACACAGAATCCAAAACAATCTCCAGGTTCTGAGTTGTCAGCACAGAGCCCAATTTGGGGCTCAAACCCACAAACCGTGAGACCATTACCTGAGACAGAGTCAGATGCTTAACCGACTGAGCCATCCAGGTGCTCCAGTCAATTATCTTTAAAAGAGATTTTTCATAGAACAAATAATCCGAAATTTGTACAGAACCACAAAAAACCCTATGTAGCCAAAGTAATCCTGAAAAAGAAAAGCAAAGCAGGAGGCATCACAATTCCAGACTTCAAGCTGTATTACAAAGCTGTAGTCATCACGACTTAATGGTCCTGGAAACTAAACCAGACACGTAGACCAATGGAACAGAATAGAAAACCCAGAAATAGACCCACAACTATATAGTCAACTCATCTTTGACAAAGTAGGAAAGAATATCTAATGGAAAAAAGACAGTCTCTTCAACAAATGGTGCTGGGAAAACTGGACAGAAACATGCAGAAGAATGAAACTGGGCAACTTCCTTATACCACACACAAAAATAAATTCAAAATGGATGAAAGACCTAAATGTGAGACAGGAAACCATCAAAATCTTACAGGAACACACAGGCAGCAACCTCTTGGACTTTGGCCTGAGCAACTTCTTTCTAGACACATTGCTGGAGGCAAGGGAAACAAAGCAAAAATGAGCCATTGGGACCTGATCAAGATAAAAACTTCCGCACAGCAAGGTGAAACAATCAACAGAACTAAAAGGCAGCCAATGGAATGGGAGAAGGTATTTGCAAATGACATATCTGATAAAGGTGTGTATCCAAAATCTATAAAAGACTTATTAAACTCAACACCCCAAAACAAATAATCCAGTGAAGAAATGGGCAGAGAACATGAATAGATATTTTTCCAAAGAAGACAGCCAGATGGCCAACAGACGTATAAAAAGATGCTCAACATCACTCATCATCAGGGAAATACAAATCAAAACCATGATGAGATACCACCTCACACTTGTCAGAATGGCTAAAATTTATAACACAAGAAATAACAGGTGCTGGTGAGGATGTGGAGAAAGGGGACCCCTCTTGCACTGTTGGTGGGAATGCAAACTGGTGCAGGCACTTTTGGAAAACAGTATGGAGGTTCCTCAAAAAGCTAAAAATAGAACTATCTGACTATCCAGCAATTACAAGACTAAGTATTTACCCAAAGGATTAAAAAATATAGAATCAAAGGGGTACATGCATCCCAATGCTTACAGCAACAGTATCAACACTAGCCAAACTATGGGAAGAGCCCAAATGGCTGTAACTGATGAATGGATAAAGAAGATGTGGTATATATACATATATAAGGGAATATTACTCAGCCATCAAAAAGAATTACATCTTGCCACTTGCAACAATGTGGATGGAGCTAGCCTGTATGATGCTAAGTGAAATAGGTCAGTCAGAGATAGTCAAATACCATATAATTTCACTCATATGTGGAACTTAAGAAACAAAACAGATGAACATATAGGAGGGGAAGAAACAAAAAAAGAGAGAGGGAAACAAACCATAAGAGACTATCATAGAGAACAAACTGAGGGCTGCTGGAGGGAGGAGGGTGGGGGATGGGCTGGATGGGGGATGGATAGTAAGAAGGCACTTGTTATGATGAGCACTGGATATTGTATGTAAGTGATGAGTCACTGAATTCTACTCCCGAAACCAATATTGCCCTATATGTTAACTAACTGGAATTTGAAAATGAAATGAAATGAAATGAAATGAAATGAAATGAAATGAAATGAAATGAAATGAAATGAAATGAAATAATTCCTCAAAAGAAAAAAAAAAGAGCAACAGGAACTTCCATGCATGGCTGGTGGGAATATAAAAGGGGGTCACCATTTGGAACACACTTTGGTGGTGTCAAGCTAAACACATACCTATGTGTGATCCGGATATTCTCGTAGGAATTTATGCAAAAGAAACAAAAGCCTATTTCCACACAAAGGCCAAAATGTGAATGCTCACAGTAGGGTTTTGTTTTATAATAGCCAATACCTGAAAACAACTCGTGCCGTCAATAGATGAATGGATAAACAAACCATGCTTTGTCCATAAGGCAGAATACTATGCAGCAATAAATAAAAGAATGCACTATTGCCCCCTGCAGCGGCATGGATGTGGTGCAAAATAATTCTTCCATAAGAAAGATCTAGAAAGAAAAAAAAACCACTACACACTGTCCAGTTCCGATGATTTACGATACTAGAAAATGGAAACTAATCTGTAGTGACAGAAAGCAGGTCAGTGGCTACCTGGGAATGGGAGCGTGAGATGGGAATGGATTTCAAAGAAGCACAAATACACTTTTGGGGTAATGAATAAATCCGTCTTCTTAACGGTGGTGATGGTTTTATGGTTGTTACATACGTCGAACATTTTCAAAGTGTACACTTTAGATATATGCAATTTCTTATATGTCAACTACACATCAGTAAAGCTGTAAACACTTATTGAATGGGCTTAAAGTAGATTAGACATAACAGAAAAAATGATCAGTGAACTTGAAGAAAACACAATAGAAACGATTTAAACTGGATGAATACTTACTAGGACCTATCCAGCAGGTTACCAGGGCCAGGATTACTGTAAGGCAAGTGAGGCCCTCACCTTGGGTGCAAAATATAGAGGCTCACCAACAAACTCTGTAATCAAGATCAATAATATTTTAAAGCAATAAATTGCCTTAAATTTTTTTTAATTTAAATGTAAAAAATCATAATTAATGCAAAAAATAAATCCATGAGGAACAAAACACCCAAATTTTAAATGAAGATGGGATCAGTATTTGTGATTTTTCCTTTTACTTCAGGCTCTAGTATGGATCAGAGCAGCAACAATACTGATCTTTCTTTAGGTAACATTTTTATATTTTCTTCAGAACTTCTACCCATGAGTTACAGAAGAAATCACAAAGGGAGTAAGAAAATACCTCAGCCTGAATCATAATGAAAAGGTAGCAAGGTGAGATATATAGAATGCAGCTAAAACACTTCTTATGGGATCAGGTTACCTTTAAATGTCTATATTTTTGAAAAATTTTTAATGTTTTATTTATTTCTGAGATAGAGGGAGAGATAGAGATAGTGTGAGCAGGGGAGGGTCAGAGAGAGAGGGAGACATAGAATCTGAAGCAGGCTCCAGGCTCTGTGCTGACAGAGTGGGGCTTGAACCCACGAACCATGAGATCATGACCTGAGCCGAAGTTGGACAATTGACTGAGCCACCCAGGCACCCCTAAATGTCTATATTTTTAAAAGAACAAAGTTTTAAACTCCGTGATCTCAGCTTGTTAAACGCTGAGAAAAAAAGGAGCAGACTGAACTTGAACAAAGTTCGTTATAAAGATGCATAGAAATCAGTGAAACCAAAAGCAAATGGACAGTAGCAAAACTCAGAATGATCAAAAGTTGTTCCTTTCAAAAGATCAAGAAAACAGAAATCTGCAGCTAGATTGACAAACAAAAGAGAGTGGAAAAAACCAACACAGCTTACCAATATCAGGAATGAAAGATGGAGCCTAGCTGCACATGCTACAAAGACTCAAGGGATAATAATGAATAACTTCATGCCGATCGATACATTTGACAACTTGGATGAAATGGACAGATAACTTGGAAAGCACCACCTATTAAAACTGACTCAAGAGGAAATAGAAAACCTGAAACTACTTGGTCCTACTTACAGACACAGCTACCTTTCCCTGCAGCTCCTGACAATTTTTCCATCCCCTGCACATCTCATACCTCAGGGTGTCCTGGCACCCAGCCCCCCTCCTGGGGGACCTAGTAAGTATTATATTGATTGCTCTATTTTTTTTTAATGTTTTATTTATTTTTAGGAGAGAGAGAGAGACAGCGTGAGCAGGGGAGGGTCAGAGAGAGAGGGAGTCACAGGCTGAAACAGGCTCCAGGCTCTGAGCTGGCAGTTAGCACAGAGCCCGATGCGGGTTTCGAACCCACGAACCGCGAGATCATGACCCAAGCGAAAGTCGGACGCTTAACCGACTAAGCCACCCAGGCGCCCCTTGATTGCTCTATTTTATAGCTTTGTGTCATCTAGTATATATTCATTCTTTTATTAATTCAGCCAAGGTTTACTGAGCACCTCCTAGGTGTGAGGGTACTGTACTAGATATTAGGGAAACAGCTAATTATATCGATTAATGGTTAGCTAAACTTAATCATTTGTGTTCATTCTTAGTAAAATTGGGTCTTGGATTCTTGGTGAGGGACATAGCTCATCATTATGACACATAATGGAAAAATGAGATTTGTTTGATGTTATTTCAATGCAGTTTCTTTGCATTGGAAATTGAATTTATTATAAACATGAGGGTTGTCTGTATTCTGTGAAGGAAGTAGGGACATGTGTAATATGAGTTAGAAAGCTTTTTAACCAGGGGCGCCTGGGCGGTTCAGTCGGGTAAGGGTCTGACTTCCACTCAGGTCATGATCTCACAGTCCATGGGTTCAAGCCCCACGTTGTCAGTGCTGACAGCTTGGAGCCTGAAGCCTGCTTCAGATTCTGTCTCCCTCTCTCTGTCCCTCCCCTGCTCATGCTCTGTCTGTCTGTCTGTCTCTCTCTCTCTCAAAAATAAACATTAAAAATTTTTTAAAAAGAAAGCTTTTTAACCGAAAAAAAAACTAATCAAGGTTTTAGAAAGATCATCAGTTGTCTGAGAAATAAGTACCCTTAGAGGCTCTGGTCTTGACCAAGATGCTCTGAACTGCCAGCCTCTTGTGCTCTACCACCTGTGGTGTCCTCCTTCACCCAGTGACAGGGTGGGGGTGCTGTTGATGCTGGAAAATGGGGGGTAGGGGAAGGAGCCTGGGCACTAAGGTGCACAGCCTTCAAATCCCAGCTCTGCCACTCACCAGTGGCAGGAGTCTGGATGAGGCATTTCACATGTGACACCACCCCCAGGGCGTAGGAGGATTGCAGGTCCCAGTGGCCGCTGAAAAGCCACATCAGTCAGATCTGCCCTGGGTGTGGCTTGTGCTGACCTGACCACCTTCTCTGACCAGGCTGGGGACCTGAAGGGTCCTGAGAACACACCCACACCCACCCCACTGTTCTCTGATCCTGCACCCATGCACAGCCCAGAATCCATTCACACCCACCCAAGGGCCACAGTAAAATATTAAGAGGCGAACGGGCTATGCATTTGTAGGTTTAGGATAATATCTGTGCCTTTGCTCACACACGTATTTTACCACTAGTGAAGCCCTGCTTCTTGGCTCATTCGATCTTCACAGCCAGCTTCTAAGACCCTGGGGTAAGAATGACATGCCCATTTCACAGAAGAGAAAACTGTTCATAAGAGGGACAGAGTGACTCGCCCAAGGCCTCACAGGAGTCAGCAAGGCTGGGACAGGAGACCTGTCCAAATCTTTATCCTCGGTACTCCGGGCTTGTGAAGGGTTCAGTTCTTCCTGCCAGTAAAGGAGGCTGATGTGCAAAACTGCCTTGGATGCTGGAGGCTTAGCTGGGGCCTTTTTGCCCTATAATGGACGCTGGTAAATATCCCCGGAGCCAGGTGGGGCCAGTAAAATGTTAAACAAATAAGGGCTATCATGAAGGATCTACGGGTTGCTTCCTGGAGTCCCGGCCAAGCAGGTGTTGGGGGTGGGGTGTGGCGGGGCTACGCCTTTTGTGAAGGGGCCCAAAACAACCATTGGCAGTGGTGAGCCTCTAGGGATGGGCCCTTGGTTTACTCTCCAAACCTGTGTCAATATCTGAAGGGTATCCAAAGGCTAGAGCAGTGTTTCCAAGGATGACACAGCTAGACAAAGAAGGAACCGGAAGGCAACTTGTACCATGAGAAGGAGGTGCTGAAGGAGCTGTTCTGGGCCAAGGTTTTCCTTATGTCACTGTCCGCAGCCCTTCACCTGCCCCACTGGGCCCTGCAGATGACAAAGGGGCCTGGTCTCCATTCCCCGGGGGCTCAGGTTTCTAGATGCCTCATTTCCCCTCCAATTCTCTGAGGCTGCCTCGTCCATGGTCGTTAGGCTTTTTCTCCCCACCTGCGTGAAACTTGCTTCTTTTCAGAAGCCAAAATCTGGCTTCTTCCTGCAAATCTGTCTTCTCTCCAGCCCCACTCTGGGGTTCATTTCTGACCTTTGGCAGCTCCTGAATTCCATCTGGGGTTTCCATCCCAAGCGCAGGGCCCACACACCCAGATCTACCCCAGGACTGTTGCGCTGCCTTAGATCACATCCAGGGGGAGCCCGGAAGCCAGCTCTGGGTGGGCAGCTTAATCCTCTCCAGCCTCAGTCTCTACCGGCTTCCAGCCTCCCAATCTGCTCCGCATGACAGCAAGGAGGACAGCCTGCTTGTCTTGGGAACAGGGAACAGCTTCGATAGCAGCCTCCGATTCCCTCTTCCACTGGCAGGGAGGCCCGTCTGCCTGTCTTATGTTGGGATTCTGGGGCTGCCACAGCCTCCCGTCCAGTCTGTCCTCACGACACCCTGAGCCTCAGTTTCCTCATCTGTAGCCTAGTAAGAATACTAGGACTGATCTCAGTGGACACCTGGATGGCCTGAACCTGTTCTGCCACATGGCCGGGCTTAACGGCGTCACTCCTCCATGCCTTCCATGGCTGCTGGGGGCTGGTTCCTGCCCCTTGATGAAATCTCAGGCGGTCCTCGGCTTATCTGCTCGCTCTGGGACAACGCCACTGAGAATAAGCATCACAGTGGTCTCCGGTCTCATTTTAGTAACTACTGGGTTCATTCAGTACGAGGATCAAAATCCTTTGCTTCATTCAGAGGTAAAGCTTCTCCTCCCTCGGCCAGGAAGTGAATGACTAGAAGCATCGCGCTCCCCGGGGAGCCCTTCTGCACACTTTTGTTCCATTATCAACACAAGTACAGCCTCCCAGGCTGTCAAAGCCACTCATGCAGCCTCTTAAAGCTCTGGAGACTTCTTAAGAGTGAGTCACACCCCAGGCCGCTGTTGAGTCTGAAACTGTGGAAGACGCCAGCACCACCCACGGGTCCCTGGTTGCGGGAGGGATTAAGGGTGGGGGTAGGGAAGTGCTCACCGACAGGGACCACTTCCTTGAAGGAATCCTCCCATCTCCTGGCCTCTCTTTTGTGTTCTGGGGCAGATGAACAGGCAGAGGTCCCGAAATCACTTGTGGGCCATCTCCTTTGCAAGTTCTACCGAGGCGATCTGGTATCCACCCTAGAATGTGGGAGTCTAGGCATCGGAGCCTTCAGCTCAGGGCCTCAATAGAAAAGGGGATTAAAATAGTTCTGCCCAAACACTACAGGATACAGTGTTCTCTCCATTTAAAAGGGTCTAGCACACGGCAACCACACAATAAATGTTGCTATTCAACTAACTGAATAAATGTTAGCCAGTGCTATTGTTACTAACAATAATTACTATCATTATTCGTCCAGGCTGGGCTCTTGCAAGCTTTCTCTCCATTTATGGTCCAAGCTCTGCAAATGCTTTGCAGTTTCCTGCCTTGCTTATGTTCCTTTATTCTCCCTGGATACTTCCCTATTCCCCTCCAGGTCTGGGAGACCCTAGGCAAGCCCTAGGCAGCCCTTGGCCTCACTGGCTGGCTGTTTCAACCTCCCCGGATGGAGCTGACCTGTCTCTTACTCTGGTGCTCCCTGTAGCAACTATCTTGCCTCCATCTTGGCACTAATCCCACCCACTGCATCGCCTTTATCTGCTGTCATGGCCTTCCACCGCCAACATATGGCTTTGAACCAGGCCTTAGGTCTTTACATAGCCCTAGTGCGCCTGTATTCAGCAAAGGTTGTTGAATGCATAAGTGATATGTGAAATGAATGAATGAATCAATCAATGAATCAATGAACCAAAGACTTAAAAAACCCAGCTAACCAACCCACCAATCCAACCAGTCGACTTACTAGTAAAGGAAGTGAAATTCTCCTCAGTGAAACTTACCTGAAGCTATCAACCTGCTGAGCATTTCAACGAGGTCTTGATGGCTAAAATGGAGCTGGGGACTGGCTCTGCATAAAAGAATTGTCTAGATGTTTCTTCCCTATTCACCTAAAAATAAAGACTGGTGAGTGGCAGCAAGAACGTGGTTCACCTCAGGTCTTCACAGTCAAGAACCCAAGTGCCCTGACTCTGACAAACCCCAAGGTTCTGAGGCCATTAAAACCAGTACTTTGAGTGATGATGGTTGTTCCTTCACATTTCACTGGGGTCGCCATTCTTGAGATTCGAGTTGCATGAAGGACCTTTTCCCTATGGAGTACTGGCAACCGTGATCACTGTGTCTGACACAGGCCAGGCCTTGCCCTTGACAGTTTATGAAGGGACTTCATTTATCCAGTCTCACTTGGAGTCAATAGTCTTTAGACTTCCAGCTTGCCCAATCCAAGAGTCAACTTTCATCCTCATCCTCTTGGCAGAGTTTAACACAATTGATCACTATTTCCTCCATCTTTAAATATTTTCTTCAGTTACTTTCTGGGCCACCACACTTTCCTGGTTTTCCTCCAACTTAGCCAGCTGCTCATTCCAGATTCTTCCCTTCTGTGCTCTCCTCTCTCCTCTCCTTTCCTCCTCTCCTCCTACAAGCACTCTGTTAGTGACCTTGTCCATTTTCAAGGCACTGAACATCACTTTGCCCTGATGGCTCTAAAATATCTAATTCTAGGCATGTCCTCCCTTCTGAGCTTCAGATGCACAAACCCAACTGCCTATTTGACACCTCGCCCTTCTCCTGAATGTGTCACACTTTAGATTCTTGATTCCCACTACTCACCTCATCACTTAAACCTGTCCCAGCTCCCGGCCTCATCTATCTGAGTAAATGACAGCATCATTCATCCAAATGTTCATGTCAACAAGCTAGTATCATCATCCGTGCCTCTCCTTTCTCTTCCTCGCACCTCACATTGGAAGTTCTATCGGCAGTTCCTCTGAAATACCTCTGAATTCTGACTACTTCTCTCCTCTCTGCTCCTTCCCTGATTCGTGTCACTCTCATCTCTTGCCCAGATGAGCAACAGTCTCCTAACTGGCCCCATTACTACCAGACTTTGCCTCATTTGTCTCTTGCACAGCCACAAGAGTCATCTTTCAAAGCAGCAAATCATATCATGGCACCCATCTGCTTGAAATTCTCAGATGACATCCTAGTCAGTGCAATAAAGCAAGAAAAAATATTAAAAATGTACAAGAAGAAGCAAAACTGTCAGAATAGAGGCTGACCATGGGAAATATCAACTTGCATTTTGTGTTCATGTCTTTCGAGTTTCCTCCACTCTGGAATGAATTCTTATTCTTTCCCTATCATTCATGTCTTCAACAGATCTGTAGGATGACCCTTAACTTGGTCCTGTCTGATACACCTGGACAGGATATGTGTATATTCAGCTTCAGTAGAAGCCACCTGGAAGTTTCCAGAAAGTTCTATTTAATATGCACTTCTGCCAGCAATTACTGCACATCCTTACAAACACTTGCTATTTCCTGTTTTGTTTCATGTCAGCCACTCTGGTGGACCTGTAATAGAATCTCAAAGAGTTTGAATTTGTATTTCCCTAATGAATAATGATGTGGAACACCTTCTCATGTGCTCATTGGCCGTTTGAATGTCCTCTTTTGTGAAAATCCTCCTCAATAGTTTTGCTCATTTAAAAAATAGGTTTGCCTTTTTCTCATTGATTTGTGTAAGTTCATTAAGTATTTTTAATACAAGCTCTTAAATGTTAAAAACAATACAATAAAGCATCTAGAAGAAGCATGGGGGAATACCTTAATGATTTTTGTGCAGCAAAGATTTCTCTAACTGAGCACAAAGAACACTAACTACAAAGAAAAAGATGGATAAGTTGAATTTTATAAAATCAAGAACTTCTGTTCACCAAAAGACTCTTTAAAAAGAGCCAGAAGGCAAGCCATAAAGTAGGAGAAGGCACTTGTAATGCATATGCCCAATAATCACATTTTTGGTCATATCTACTAACATAGGCTATACATATATCCAATGAATATATGTAAATACATGTTCCCAGGTATGTATCTAACAGAAATGCTTACACACGTGTGTCAAAAACTGTGAACTAAAATATTATTAACAGGATTTTTATTAATAGCCCCAAACTGGAAGCTACTCAAATGTCCATCAACAATAGAATGGAGAAATAGAGTAAGGTATAGTATAGGATGGAACAGTGTGTAGTGATGGGGGAGAAAAAGAACTTAATTCCTGCACATAACGATATGGATGAATCTCACAGATAGATAGTGTCCGTCAAAAGAAGACAGGCACAAAGAAATATATGCTATCTAAGTCCATTTATATACTGTTGAAAATAGGTGAAGCTCACCTTTCACTATTGTAAACATTTGCCACTGATGTGTATACTTAATTTTTGTGTACTTTATCGAATGCACTACCCTTTGGTTAAAATTAGAAATAGCTCCCCAGTGGCTTCTCGTCACACTCATCGAAGGCCATATACAATATGGCCCTGCCCAGGTCACTGACCTCAAATCCTACCTCTCTGAACTTCATTCACTCTAGCCTCACTGGTCTAAGGCTGGTACTAAATACTTCACAGTTGTACCTGCTAGAGGCAGAGCAGACTTCTCTGCCCCTTGGTGTTAAGCTTGACCATAGGATGTCCTTTGGTCCATGAAATATCAGTAGGAGCCTCAGTGTGCTTGTTCCAAGCCTAAGTTGTAAAAGAGACCCCCTCTCTCTGCTTCTCCTATTGTACTCCTGCCTCCAAATTGAGAACATGTTCTCCCTAATGTGCTGATCCAAAGAAGATGAGAAACACAGATTTGCAGCATGGAGCCAAGCCTGGCTGAGCTGCCCTGAGTCAGCCAACCACTATCTAACCTGAAGAGCCATCATCAAGAATACATAGTTGTTGTCTTAAGCCACTGAGTTTGGGGATGCTTGTTATGCAGCGTTATTGTGGCCATAGCTGACTAATCCATCACCTCTAGATCATTACCCTCTGCCAGAAAAGCTTTCCCCCCAAATATGCACATGGTTCACATCCTCATCCTCTTCTTTGTTCAGATGTCACTTCTTTAGAGAGTTCTTGCTTAGCCACTCCATCCACAGAGCTCCACACCTTCCTTTCATTCCTTTTTATCCCCTTGCCCTGCTTCGTATTTCTTTATAGCTCTTACCGCCACTGCCATTTTACTAACTACGTATGTATCTGTTCATTCCGCCTTCCATAAAAGAATAGAAGTCCCATGAGAGCAGACCTTTTGTCTTTTCATTACTGGATCTCCAACGTCTAGCATGGTGTCTGACACCAACTAGGAGCTCAGTAAATACTTGTCACAGCCCTGCCCTGAGCCCCATGCACGGTGTTGCCAGAACACGGAGGAAAAGACTGACTCAAAGGTCATGTCCTTTCCCTTGTTTACCAAGGTGGGGCTGGCCCAGAAACACAGTGACCAGCCACTAGGTTGCTGGAGGGGAAAAAAAAATCCAGAAGCAGGGACTCTGCCAAATCCATAAGCTGTCACACCAGCTCCTGGGAAAACGTTTCCATCATGATGGTGATTGGGTGTGAGCTAGTGCGTGCCCATAAACGCACACTTGCTCAGTTCATCCCTTTAGGATTCTATTCCGGGACATCGCTGCCAGAGAACATGTCTCAGGCAGGCACAGAACCCTTCAGTGCACTGTTGTGCATTTACCAAACGCCACCCACACACCTGATGTTTCCAGAACCCACTCAGTCCACAGAGGGGGCTCAGTGCCAACTATGTGTCTGGCTCTGGGCTCCACCCTTTGTGGGCTCCATGGCGTGAATCCTCCCAAGCCCGGGCCAGGTAAACACCATCACTACTATTTACCAAGGAAGCTGTGGTCAGGGCAGTTAAGGAGTTTGCCCAAGGAACTGGCAGAGCCAGGATTTGAATCCCAGAACTGCTGGTGTTGAAGCCCTTATGGGTTCCCACCGGGTGACCTGTCCCTCTGCGTAGAGAGGGGTAGGCAGACACGCACAGAGCTGGGGGTCCTGGGACCGCCCTTACCCCCACAGCATCGCCAGCACGTTGAGTGTCTTAACCACATGCTCTTGGGTCTAGAATTTGATTTTGTGGGGGAGGCATCGCATGTAACCTGACCTGCCTGCTGGGAATTACTTCTGAGGTTTCTCAGGTGGATAAACAGAGAGTCCTCAGTTGGAGCTGTAGAGCCCTGCCTCCTTTGAAATGCTTCAAAAAAGGCAGGAGAATCACACCTACATACAGCTATAAATACAGGTGTGGACATAGTTATAAAGATATAAATTATATTAAAAGTGGGGGAAGGAGGAAGTAACCACAGAAATACTTAGAGGGAATTGAAATGGAAGGAAGAATGAGCATCAAACCGCTTAGGTTTCTACAGGGAACCGGCGCACCAGTCTGCAGAATTATGTCTGCAGAAACCTCTGGCAAGAAGAGAAACAGAAAGATGCAAAAAGTTTCCTGTCAAGGAACTTTCCCAAGTGCAGCGCAAAGGTCTCTGGGAGAGTGTCCTACAGCCAGGCTGGAGGGCAGAGCAGTGGGCAGTGCAGTGGGGGCGGGGCAAGCCACGGGAACAAGCCCTTCAGGAGGGACTGGTGCTCGCCCACCTTGAAGGTGGGAGGCTGTGAGTCCTGACTCAACCCCGAGAGAAGGCGAGAGAAGGAAGTCCGCACGTGAGCGTGTGATCTGTCTGTGGCTCTGTAAACCCCCCCGGGCAGGTGGCCTGGGGCAGTGGCTGGTAGCGGGTGCTGGGGGAGGGGAGGTGGATAAGCAGATCAGTCCTATCACACTGTGGCACTGTGACACTTCCCTGGGTCTGGAAAACAGCCGATGGTATTTACCCCGCAGGACTACCTGAGGAGGAAGGGATACCTTCACGGAACACCCACGGGTCTCCAGGCTCAGAAAGTCAAGGATGGTCAGGGCTGAGCTACCGCTGGTTTGGCATTCTTTTTTTTTTTTTTTTTTAATATTTTTATTTATTTCTAGGACAGAGAGAGAGACAGCGTGAGCAGGGGAGGGTCAGAGAGAGTGGGAGACATAGACTCCGAAATAGGCTCCAGACTCTGAGCTGGCAGTCAGCACAGAGCCTGATGTGGGGCCCGAACCCACGAACCGCGAGATCATGACCTAAGCGAAAGTCGGACGCTTAACCGACTAAGCCACCCAGGCGCCCCGCTGGTTTGGCATTCTTGCATTGGAGGGAGACCTTCGTTAGTCTAAGCCAATATTAAAGATGATTTGTGTCTTTTGAACTTGCACCAGTGGGTAAGAAAGAAGCTGGTGCCGGCATTTATTTTTGCATACTAATTTAATAATAATCTTTGCGCTGCTCCCAAAGAGCCTTCTTATTTGCATGCTTATTATCCACCTCTCTGAAATATGTTTTGTTTATTTAATTTTGAGTGTGGGGGGAGAGAGTGTGAGTGGGGGAGGGGCAGAGAGCGAGGGAGAATCTTCAAGCAGGCTCTGCACTGTCAGCATAGAGATCAATGCGGGGCTCGAACTCACTGTGAGATCATGACCTGAGCATAAACCAAGAGTCAGATGCTTAACCGACAGCTACGCAGGCATCCCTGGAATATATGTTTCATAAAGGGAACAAGGATGTTGAATCTGAAGAGCCTGCCCACTGTCAGCACCCCGAAAGAGCACTAGGGAGATTCCGGAAGCTGGGTTAGACCCTTTGGTGAGATCAGCCTTCAGCGGACACTCAGCCGGGTGCAGGCTGCAGGCACTGCTCTCTGCATGTCTCAAGTCCAGGACGGCACCACAGATAGATTCCGGATTCAAAGCTTAGCACCAGTGACGCCTCCTCCCAGAAGCCTTCCTGTACTGCGGTCAGAATCAATCCCCCTGCCCTCAAGCTATGGGCCTTAATCATTCCACGGATCAGGGCGGTCCCTTTCCAGGGGTGCCAGGTGCTAGGTCAATGCGCCCAGCGCATCTCCCCCGGGAGGAGTGCCGAGCATCAGGGCAGTCGAGCAGAACAGCAACACCGTCTGAATTATTCTCAGGATTCATCCAGCTTCCAGGCAAGCCTGCAGCGCAGTGGGGGAGCAAGGGACAGATGGCGGTTGCAGTGATCTTGGTGAGAGGTGACAGTGGCAGTGAAGGCGAGCTTGTTGGGTTGCGGAATTATTTTTAAAGATAAAACCGACCTAATGTCCCAGAGAGTCCAAATACCAGGAGCGGGAAGAGCGCAGGAGGGGCCGGTTTGGGAGGAGTCTGGGGGGGGGTGTCAGTGGGGGCTGTGGTGAATGGGTGGTGTCTGTGAGGCATCCAGGGGCGGGGACAATGGGTGGTGTCTGTGAGGCATCCAGCGGGGACATCACACAGGCAGGTGGATGCATGAGACAGAAATGCACGCAGTGTCAGGCCACACAAGGCACGTGAAACCCAGGAGACTGGATGGCACTCCTGAGAAGTGAGGGTGGTAGAAAAAAGAAGCCAGGGACCCTTCGCCACGCTTGGCTCCCGCAGGCAGAGTGCTCGCACCGCGGCCAGCTCTGTACCAGGAGCCAGGGGAGGCATGGGTGGGAAGGAGACCCCATTCCTGTCCTCCAGGAGCACCGAGCCCGCTGGGGAGGACCCATCTTGCCTCTCACCTGCAGACCCGAGATGCGGTGTGATGTGAAAAGCCCTCCAACCAGAGTTAGACAGACCTGGGCTGGACCCCTCCCCCTCCCCACACACCGGCCATGGCTTTTCTCTAAGCCTCAGCATCCTCCTCTGCAAAATGGGAACAATTCTATGTCCCAGCAGAAGACACACTGAGAGTGTTAGAGAGAAGAAATGTGCTCGGCATGAACTGATTCTGGGGAACCTGCCGTATTCTTTATTATTTGCTAGCACATTCCCCGCAGCCCTCCGCTCTGGGCCCTCCAGCCCACATCACGTCAGCTGGGTGTCCAGAGGGCCGGGCCTCCAGGAATGGACCTGGTGACTCCCCTCACCTGCCACCCAGCCTCCCTCCATGGCTGCCGCTGACTTGTACAGGCTGGGGACGTTCGGTGGCAAGGTCAAGGCCACGCTGCCCCTTGCAGTAATTGGAGACGACAACAGTGTTTTGTCTCTCGGTGGAGACTGGTGGAGATCAAAGCCGGCATAAAGGAGCGGCTGCGACAGGCAGGAATGCCCTGGCAAATGCCACCAATTACTGAAAATTGGCTGCAGTTAGGACTATTACCATTAAGGGCTGCCTGGCTTCCCCCCGCGTGTTCCAGAGGCGCATTCCCGACAGCGGGTGTGAGCGCGGCCCACAGGGCTAGAGGGAGGGCACAGAGAACTCCAAGGGTTTGCACTGACCCCGACTCGGGCTTCAGTGCGGATTCCTGCTGGCCAAGAGACAAGCAAAAAGGGAGTCTGGGAATGTTCTCTGGGCAAAGAGGAAGCAGGGGTCCTGGAGAGAGTGCGGGGAGAGAAACTGAGCTCTGGAGACCCGTAAGGGAAAGATGAGTGAGCTTGGCGGGGGTGGGGTGGGGGGGGCTCTCTCACATGGGCTGCTGCCGCGCCTCGGCCCAGAGGTGAGCACCACCAGGTCTCTGCCCTCCGGGTCCTGACCAGAGGGCGCAGATGTCCGTGATATGCTGGCGGAAGGCCTCCTTTGGGCATGAGAGCAAAGTGAATCTTGACAGGGTGTGGGACCCTGAGCCAAATGACACCTGCTGGTGTCTGATGCCCACTCGCTCACTCGCTGCCTTCTCCACCCCGCCCCCCAGCAACCTTGGGGGAAAGGGCCCTGAGGAAGACGGGCAGCCAGAGAGTGATCCCCAGAGCAACTCAGGGTGCATATGCGAATTCCGGCAGGTACCAGGGATGAGACAGGGACATGGTAAAGGTACACGTTTTTCCTTCAAGAGAGACTGAGATGTAGTGGACAAACCATCAGCTTTCTAGCCGCAAATTGTGGATCTGATCTCCACCTGCAACGTGGGTGAGCTGTGTGACCTTAAATCGCTTAACTTCTCTGAGCCTCATGATCCACATCTGAAAAGTGAGGAAAGTAGTACTGACATCAGAATTCTAGCAGATGGCACTTTTAAAATGAGTCACGGCATCCTTACTGCTGTTAATAAAAAGCCCCAGGGGCTCCTGCTCGGGGATCTGAGCGGGTCCCCACTTTTCAGTGTCAGCACATGCTATCAATAAGCTGGTCAGTGGGGGCCCTAATGCCTCACCCTGAGAATAAAAAATGAAATGGCTGTGCGTTAGGAGGCTTTTGGCTGTAAGTAACAAGATGTCCACTTGACAGTGGCTTCAGCAGTGAAGATAATGATCTTGGCCAACAGTGGAGGGGGGTTTGGGTTAACAGCTCAACCAGCCTCTCCTCTCTGCTGGGACCAGCTCCGTAGTTTGCAAGGCTCAGGGCAAAGAAGATGAAGGGCCCATTGTTTAAAAAGCAGGATAAGAGTGCTGTAAAAAAACAAAACAAAACAAAACCCTAAACTAGAAAACATTTTTTTTCTTTTGAGTCTTTCTCGACCTGTCATGGTGTTTTTATTTGCTATTTAATGAGACACAGGGGGCCAGTGGCGTCTCACCCTGCCGCTGGGCACTCTGGCTGCTGGGGTCCTCTCCCGCCAATCACGGGACTGACCTGCGGTGACCCGGCTGGGGCCCAGAGGACCAGGAGGTGGGGAGCAGGCAGCTGAGACCCCTCCTGGGGAGGTGGAGGGGCAGCCGGAGGCAGAGCTACGAGTAAACGAAGGCTCCGTGCGTCGGGGCCATGCTCCATTGTCCCAGCTGACTTTGCTTACAAAACACAAATTCGAAGATAAAATTACTTGGGATTTTAGGCCAGTGACCACAGAGCCCCAAATCTCAAGTGTGGGGCACAAAGCCAGCCGCTGCCTCCTGTCACTCCCAGGTAGGAAAACAGGGACTTGACCCACAGTGTCTCTCCCTTTTTCAGGGAAATAGTTAGTGCCCCTCTGCCCCCATAAGGTGAAAGAGACATTTCTACGGTCATCTCATTGGTCAGGGCTGGTCATGTGGCCACTGATAGCCACAAAGGAGTCTGGGAAAGTGAGTATCTAGAACTATGAGTTCCTGCAAGGAAGAAAGAGGCTGGCCATGGCTGCTGGTGACCCTCGACGGTGTAGGCTGCAGGCTAGTGTAGGAATTGTTCAAAGCCGGCTCCTGGGACCCGGAGCTGCTTTGGGCTGCTGGGTCACCCGCTGTAGGGAGTTCAGATCCATCCACCTGCAAAGGGATGGGCACAAGAGACTACATGGTGACCAAGCAAACAGGCCCCAGGACACGGAGCAACCCACACTCACCCCAGGCTACAGGAAGGGGGTGTTAATCCCACTTTTTGCAGGTTAGGAAATTGACATGGTTTTCGGTACCTTGTCTGGTGTCACACAGGATGTGAGTTCAGTGTAAGGGTGAGAACGCAGCTCACTCCAAAACCTCTGTCCCAGCCCCCGTCCAGCTCGGAGCATGCTGAGGATGAGGAGGTGGGGTGGGAAGGGTCTCTGTGATTTGCCTTACAGGCAGGGGTGGGATGGCAAGGCAGACTGGGGCTCTTACACTCTACCACCTCGGATCCTTGCGGGCGGCCGTGAGGGAATGGTTTTGTCTCCGAAGGTCACAGCGAAGTCAGTGTGGCATCATCATTAAGGAAAATGAGGAAAGCTGGGTCAGGGAGGTCTCCACTTTTGCCTGTGAAAATATGTGATAAGGAGTGCCTAGATAGCTCAGTGGGTTAAGTGTCCAACTTGGGCTCAGGGCATGATCTTACGGTTCGTGAGTTCAAGCCCTGTGTCAGGCTCTGTGCTGACAGTCAGAGCCTGGAGGCTGCTTTGGATTCTGTGTCTCCCTCTCTCTCTGCCCCTCCCCCACTTGAGCTCTGTCTCTCTCAAAAATAAATAACGTTTTAAAAAATTGAAGAAAAAGAAAATCTATGATGAGCTGAGGACTTGCAGAGCAAAGTAGTTTGCTGATGGGGTGGCAAAAGCATCCCATTAGATATGACAAAAGACGCTGTGTGGCCACCCCATGCATGGGGCTGCAGACACCCTCAGGCTCCCATACTCTGCCTATACTGGATGCCCTCTGAGCTCTAAAATCAGAGCTTTCCAGCACCTTCGCCTCCAGACCAGCCCCGGGGCAATGACACCCATGTGTTCCCGTCGCCAGCCAGAGCTGATGCTGTTCTCCGCCCCTGAGAAGTCTGTCCCCGTGGCAGGACCACCCTCAGGCCAGCCATGTGGCGTTGCGGGAAGAGCTCTGGCCCCCCAGCAGCCTTGTGGATCCTTATCATGATGCTGCCACTTGTCAGTGGTGTGTCCCTGAAGAGTCACTTCCTGTGTCGGCCAGAGTCTGGGGTGGCAGGCTACAGTAACCAATCTGGCTCACTTATGCGGAAAAAGCCAGACCCAAGAAGACTGCCATATTGGAAGGGTGTGGAGGACGAGACTCTGAAGGTAGAATAAGGCTGCTTGGGGGTAACGATGGGCCAAAGGATGGGTCTAGGCAACAGGAACCAATGAGGGGTTCTTCTCAGCACATTACCCCACCCCCCTTCTCCCTAGGACCAATCAGGCTCAGCCATCCTTAGGGCTTTCATCCCTGTGCATGAGGTGGACACTCTGAGGACTGAGAGACAGAGCCTCTGACGGGCTGAGCTGGGTCCTAGATCCACTCCTGGGCCCAAGGATGTGGGCGCCTTGATGGATAATCCGCCATCCAGCCCATCAGGAGGAAGAGGCGTGCCCTTCAAAGATGGCGGGCACTGTCATCGGAAGGAGCGGGAATCGATGTCGGGCAGGAAAAATGAGCACATTTCTACTTCATCTCCTCCTTCTGGAGGCTCAGTTTCCTCATCCAGAAAATGGAAACCTTGACATCCATTGAACTTGAAAGCGGGGCTCCTTCCGTGCCCCTGTGCGTGCCTGGCACAAGGTAAACAGCAGCTGGGCCTTCCCTTAGGTCAGTTGAACGGTGACACAGTCGGACCTGGTGACAGACTAGATGTTCACGGCTGCTCCCGTGAGTCCAGCAGGTGTTCCCTCCCCCAGGAAGAGAGGAGGGCCACACAAGTGCTCATTCCCACTTAAATCCTCCAGCCAGCCCATTTTCCAGATGGGGGCCAAGCCTCAGAGACAGTCAATAGCTTGCTGGTGGTGGGCACGGCTGAATCCAGCCCAGGTCTCCGTGGCTCCGAAGTCACGGCCAGCGGTCACAGTTTGGGGGCTGCGTCGCATGACCGAGGTGGTTTGCTGGCATCCACCGGGGACACTGCAGTCCCGCGGGAGGGCGTGTGGAGTCCCTCAGTGAGTTTCGGGCCCCGTGAGCTCTACACATGGTTCTGCTTTTCCTCTGAAGGAGTATTACGTGGATTCACTTGAAGTCATTTTGAGGGTGAACCAGGTACCAGATGCTGGCACACAGCCTCCCCCTCGCTCTTCTTGAGAGGTATGAAGCTTTAATTTCTGCTGTGCTTAAAAAATAATGGTTCTGGGGGCAGAAGGACACGTACAATGAAAAGGAAATTGCAGGCAACGTGTAGACAACTTTCGGTTTCCAGATGCATGTCAACCGACCCCGGGAAATAGACCCTCCTCACTGGGAGGGGCTGCCAGAAACCCTTCTGGGCTTCGAAACATCCCGAAGGAGAATTAGCCAGAACCTTGCCTTCTCACCTGGGACCCATCGCTGTATTTAGCAGCGTTTAAGAACAATCCCCCCATCACTGCTGATTAAGAGAAACATCAATTTTAATGGGGAAGTGTTACCAAAGCCTGGCCATACACCCTAACGGGAAAGGTCACCTTTCCCCGGAGCGGCTGTATTCCTTTCTTTCCCAAATCAGGCCGGAGTGTATGGGAGGGAGCCAGCCTTTTCTACGGAGTGGCTGGCCTCTGTCACCTCACAGAAGCCGAGATCCTCCGGACAAAGATACCAAGTGGCAAGTAGACCCCAGTCGTTTATACAGGGCTGTGGGTCAGGAGCCGGGTTACGGATTTTTTCTGGGACTGAGGCCTCACCTAGAAACCATGGGAAATAGGATACCCCCTCCCTGAATCATCTTCTCCCGGGTACATTTTCAGCAACCCAGCAAACCCGGTACATGAAAATGGCAGCTTGTGAAAACAGAGCCGTCGGGCATTTGAATGGGCTGCGGGGTCTCTGCCAAACCTCTTTCCCAAAGAGTCACTGAGGCTGAGGGGAGACTGGATGGGTTTCCAGCAAGCAAGGGGCGGAGAAGGGGAGAGGCTGTGCAGTGCCCCAGAGTCCGCCTTAAGCGCGGTGAGAAGCTTCAGTTATGTTGAGCTGATGCACTGGTTGCCCTCTTGTATGTTACAAAGCCGAAAACCATGTATCGATAAGGAGAGTCGTTCTACAGTCACAGCTGAGCACCCACGCCAGCCGATGGTGCCGCGCTGGGGAGACAGAAGAGCGCGCCCAACGCGGGAGATGGGCGTGGATGCCTCTGTTCATTCATTTCCCGCAACCAGTTTTAACTGGGGGCCTGCCAGTGCCAGGTAGCGTTCTAAGCACTGAAATCCAGCGATGAGCAGGACAGACCAGCTCCCTGCCTCCGGGAGCTGTACCTGGGGAGAATCGCGGCAGGGGGAGGGAGGAGAGCGAATGATCAAACAGGAGCAAATGGGTAATGCCGGCTTGTGGGAAGCGCTAGCAAGGGAAGGCCAGGCTGGTGGGGGCAGTAATGGGGGCTTCTGAAAACTGCAGGCAGGGGTGCCTGGGGGACTCATTCGGTTAAGCGTCCAACTTCGGCTCAGGTCATGATCTCACAGTTCGCGGGTTCGAGCCCCGCGTCGGGCTACTGACAGCTGGGAGCCTGGAGTTGCTTCGGATTCTGTGTCTCCCTCTCTCTCTGCCCCTCTCCTGCTCACAGTCTCGTGGACATTGTAGGGGCGGTGAGGTCTGGGTGGAAACATGAGACTAGAGGGTGGTGGCCCAGGGGGAGGGAAGGGCGGGAGGGCCAGCCAGGTGAGCAGGATGCTGAACGTGAAAGCACCTACTGATCTCAGGAGCAGGTGCTCAGTGGTGCAAAGGGGTGTGAGGAGGGAAGGCAGAAAGGCATGGTCCAGAGCAGGAGTCAGACAGGGGACAGAGCAAGGGAAGGACATTCATAAGCCCCTTCTGATGATCTCAACCCCTTCTGCCTGTTTTCCCGCTGGCCTCCGGTCCGCAGCTGCTCATAGGATTGCAGCTCAGGTTCTCCAATCAGACAACACAACCTGGGTTCAAATCCCAGAGCTATCACTTACCCACTCTGTGAAACGGGGCCATAGGGTCCCAGTGAGTTTTTATTTATTTTTTAATAAGTTTTTTAAATAGTTTGTTTACTTTTGAGACAGAGACAGAGCGCGAGTGGTAGAGTGGCAGAGAGAGAGGGAGACACAGAATCTGAAACAGGCTCCAGGCTCTGAGCTGTCAGCACAGAACTCGACACAGGGCTTGAACCCATGAACCTTGAGATCATGACCAGAGCCGAAGTCGGATGCTTAAATGACTGAGCCACCCAGGTGTCCCCCAGTGAGTTTTTAAAAACGAATATAGACTCACTTTTTTTTTTTTAGAGTTTTAGGTCCACAGCAAAATTAAGCAGAAAAGCAAAGTTTCTAGTAAGTCCCCTGCCTCCTCCATCCTTCACAATCAATGTCCCCCCAGCAGAGTGGTACCTTTGTTACATTCAGTGAAACCTCATTGACACATACTGTCTGCTGCCCAATGTCCACACTTTACATTCAGGTACATTCTGTGCCCTGACAAATGTGTAATGACACGTATCCGTCATCACGGGGGCATACAGAATGATTCCACCGTCCCAACCACGCTCTGTGCTCTGCTCATTCACCCCTCCCCACCACTAACCCTTGGCAACTGCTCATCTTGTTAACCAGCTACATACTTCTGCCTTTTCCAGAAGGTTCCATCATTGTCACCTACAGTATGCCATTTTCATATTGGCGTCTTTCACTTCGTAATATGCATTTAAGTTTCCTCCGTGGCTTTTTTGACTTGATACCACTTTTCTAGTCTTTTCTTCTGTGTGGAACACTATTCCATTGGGCGGGTGGACCACAGTTTACTTACCCACCTACCCTGGGAAGTTAGCAACAAGGTGATACATGAACGGCATGGAGAATTGATAAGCACCCTGAAGGTCAATGTGTCTCCGAGGCAAGGGCAGCCCTTTTCCAAAAGCAGGACCCCCGTGAAGGCGGGGCCTCTAGTGAAGACAGGCTCCTCAGGTTTCTTGCGGCCTCAGAACCCCCATTCAGGGGTGACAAGGGCCCTGTTGGAGCTATGGTCTGAGCGCTCCGCTGAAGGGTGTGAGGCTGCTGGGCTTCCGGGATCCTCGAACTTGGTTCACGGAGAGGGGAAGGGTTGGTGTGGCCTTGGTCATAGACCACGTTTCTCGCATACACCTCATCTTACCAAAGAGAAAGCATACGACATCTCATATGCTGATTAGCCCAGCCCTTTGTTGCCAATTCAGCAAAGCCGCATTTGAAGCTCGCAGTACTGTGCTGGGGAATTTCATGATCGTGTTACTTCAAACACCAGCCCCTAGGGTGTAGGTTAAAGTTACTTAACACACCCGCACTCACCCAGCAGTTTCTAGTGAAACGCGATTCTAAAGGTGGTGACAGGTGTGTGACAAAGGCTTATTATGGGCTGCACCCCATGCTTTGTCAGCCTGCTCCCTCGGCAGCTACCCTTCCCTCCCGGGCCTCGGGAACTGGCCTTCTCAGTAACTAGTCTCATGCCCTTGGGTTGGTCACAGACCGGACTGGAAAGCTGGGTGTGGAGGTGGGAAGGGGGCGCTGGGAAGGCAATAAGGAAGGGCAGGGTCTGACAGAAAGGACACTGGCCCCAAATGGGAGCCCCAGGCTGCCCTAATTTGCTGTGTAGCCTTGGAAGTCCCTTCGCCTCCCGAGAATGGGGCTCATCTCTTCTCTGAGCAAGTGGGTGGGGCTTGCCCTGACATTCCTTGGGAAATGTGGCCATGCACTGCCCACAGCAGCATCGCCCTGGCAGCTGCCGGTCTGTCCCAGGGCCTGATCATTCCAGAACAGCCCCTTGGTAGCCAGGAGAAGGCGAATGCCTCTTCGTCCCCCTGGCTGCCCTCCATCTCCTATTGCCCAGAGCTCAGAAGCCTAGATCCTCCAGCTCCAGCATCCATGAAGGCAAATTGCTAGTGCCCCAGCACCCCCTGCTCGAAGGCATCTTTTAGTGCCCATTACCCTCCCCCTCCCCCCAAAAGCCACTCCCATCAAGACTAAGTTCTCATCCATTCATTGGAAACATTGATATACCCATCGTAGATTTCACCTGGGGCTGGTGGGGTGTTCAACTGAAAATTGTGAGGAGTTTATGTTCATGACACGGTAGGCAAAGAATGCCGGGGACCCCCTGGGCCATGCAGATATCCATGCAGATATCCAAGATGGTGGGGAAGTTTGCTGGAGTGGGACCAGAGGACTTTGGGCTGCCCACTGAAGGATCCAAGGGCTGAGCAAGCAGAAGAAAGATGGTGAGAGGGCAGCCCAGTGGAAGGAACAACCAAGATGCAAAAGCCAAAATGAGAAAAGTGAATTTGGCGTGGGGGATGTGTGGGTCCCTCGCCTCCCAGAGATGGCCCAGCCTGTCCCCTGCCAAAGAAGTACCTCCATTTTTCCAGGACTTCTTCCACTTTCCTTCTTTTTCCTGCCTCCTTCCCTTTCTTTTTTTCTCCTCTTCTTTTGACTTTCTTCATCAAATATTTCATAGTACCCATCATGTCCCAGCCACAGTTCTGGGCATGAGCCGCTGGTGAGTCACAGGGAAGTGAGGGAGGAAGGTAATGAAGAGCCTGCTCTACAGATGGTCAGTTACAAGGGGTGGGGAGTGCCACAGAGGGAAGTCCCAGGGAGGGGTAACAAGGATGCTGTTCTCTGGGAGGTCTTGAGCAGGGCAGTGTTGCTGGACTGTTTGGAAGACATACCCACAACAACGCCTCCTATCCAGCGGTGGACGTTTATGTCTTTCGATCTTGAATCTGAGCTTGGCTCTGTACTTGCTTTGACCAATGGACAGTAGCAAATGTGAACACAAGCAGAGGCTTAAGAAGAGCCTATGCATCGAGGCTGGCCCTCTTTACTGGTCCTCGGAATCCATGATGTGACAATCCCAACCAGCCTGCTGGAGAGGCCACAGTGAGGGAGCCTGAGGCACCCCCACCCACAGTGCCAGATGCCACACGTGTGAGCCCATCCTTGAGCAAGGCTGCCCAGACAAGGTGCCGATACATGAGCAAGCCCAGCACGAAACCCACCCCCACGGGCAACCATAGAGTCACAAGCTACTTAACACCACAGTTGTGTGTGATCGTGGGCTGATTAGTCATTAGTCCATCGAGACATCCTATTTGAGGTCATTGTGGGATTGGAGTAAAGAATTAAAATGGCCCTGAAGTAAGAACCAGATGCCAGGTAGAGTTACAGTCTAGAAACCGCCATGTTGAAATGGGCCCTGAGTGAGAAGAGATACATGCTCAGGCAGGGATTGCTGGTTTCTCGAGGCTAGATGATTAAGCTCTTTTGGACGGTTGAGGTCCATAAGAGAACCATCCATGAAATCGATTATGCACAATTATACATATTATGTCTTATGTAATATTAATAGATTGTTATATTATTGTTAATATATTATATTATTATATATATTAATAATATCTATTAATATTATGGCTACAAGTCGCTACATTTTCAAGTGGTTTGTTATGCAGCCAAGACTGACTGATACAAAAGGAAAAGGGTTCCCCGATGAAGGAAGATCTGAGCTATGTCTGAACAACAGGCAGGAATTCAGCAGGAGAAGGCTAAGAGAGGGTAGAGAATTCCAGGTGGAGACAAGAGCGTGTGCCGTTTGGCAGAAGGCAGAGCTGCGCGTTTCTTTTTTAATACTTTATTGAACATACACAGGAAAATGATTGGTGAACTGACATGTAATAAATGAACACAGTGTAGCCAGACCCACATGAGAAACAAGACACGTCCTGTGCCCCAGAGGATTCCCTTATGCCCTTTCCCAGCACCACCTCCCTCCCAGGCTGACCACTACCCTGATTTCTACTAACACAGAAGTAAGTGGTTTTGAACTTCTTACTGTTTTTTTTTTAACTTAAAATTTTTTTTAATGTTTTATTTATTTTTGAGACAGAGAGACAGAACACGAGCAGGGGAGGGGCAGAGAGAGGGAGACACAGAATCGGAAGCAGGCTCCGATGTGGGGTTTGAACTCACGGACTGTGAGATCATGACCTGAGCCAAAGCCAGACACTTAACTGAGCCACCAAGGTGCTTCTGTTTTTTGTTTTTTTTTTTGTGTTTTTGTTTTTTAACTTTTTACCAGTGGAATCCTGTAGTGTGCCTTCTTCTGTGCCTGGCTTCTCCTACTCCACATCACGAGTTTTGAGACTCAACCGTGTTGTTCTCTCATCTTCGTTGATGAACTCCATTATTTATCCACTCTCCTCCTGGTCAGCATTTGGGTTATTTTGGCTACTAAGAGTAAAGCTGCCATGAATACTTTTGAACACACCTTTTGAGGAATATGTATGCATTTGCGTTCAGTAAAGGCTAGCGATGGAATAGCTTGCCTATTAGAGCAATTCTTTTGAGTAAGTGAAGGGAACAAGCGGATTGAACGGGGCTCAGCGTGCTTTAGTGGAGAAGGGAGACATGGCAGAAGGCTGTGGACATAGGAAAGTTAACATTCGACACTAGCTACCAAGGATGAACTTGGGGAGATCGCATCAACTTGACAGGACTCCTTGCTGGCGTGGATACAGACTTTTGTCCTTTCTCCTTTGGAATCTGCATGTTAAAATCCACTTGCACAGCATGAAATACATACTTTTCCAGCAGCGCCACGCTTAGGGTTCTTTACAAAGATAAGTTGCCATTTGAGATGCGCAGGAGTCAGCAGTGGAAACGCCTGCCAACATTTCACATAAACCTAAGAAATGTCCCCACAGAGGGCAATGGAGAGAGTATTTTTGTTCCTGACCTACTAGGGAAAACGTGGTTCTTGTCGTCTTGTGTCCATAAGGCTAACAATTGGCTGGATTTATTTCCCAGGGACTCTCTAACATGAATGGTCCCACTTAGTTACCTGGGCTAGCTCCAAAAGAATATGGAGCCGAAAGATCACACTGAGTTTCTGCATAATATTTGAGGTCAAGTCTCGCCTCTGTTACCCTACTACCTGTGTGACCTTGGGGACGCTACTGAACTTTTTTTGTCCTCAGTTTCCATCAATAAAATCAAGATGGTAATAGTACCTCCTTCAAAGTGTTCTTGACAGGATTAAATGAGATCACGCAACACATTGGACACAATGCTTGGCAAATAGTGAGCTCTTAGCAGCTGTTTGCTGCCCAGCAGACAAGAGATTCACAATAATTTTGTTGAGATGAGCTTGCCGTGCTGGGGATGTCAGCGGGAGGGGCTGGCCCGGGGATTTTGTTTGCACCAAGTTTCAGCTTTGAAAATCACCCTTCTTGGGATTCTCATCAACAAAGTTTGCTTTAGATTCCAACATGTTAAAAAATTACATATATTTTCTGCAATGTTGTTGCAAACAATAGAGGGTGCTCAGTCCACACATCCTGTCTCTCCCCACCTCTTCCTATTGCCAACATCTCCCTCATCGCGGGGTGGGGGGAAAAGGTTTTCATCATTTGCTTTACTGGAAAATATATTCTCCTTAAATAGTTTTCTAATACCTGCAAAAAAAAAAATTAGCAGCACTGTCTCTTGGGAAGCAGCCTTTGACTATTCAAACTTGGAAGAAATGAAGGGTTTTATTTGTGGAAATTGGGGCATCCGGGGCTGTCTACTTAGGGAAGCAGTTTTTTTTTTTTTAAACCACCCATCAACACCTACACATACCAAAAAAATTAATAAAATCCCAGAGAACACATTAATATTTTGCAGTATAGGTAATCTCCCAAGTGGAGGGGCAATTTTTCTTCTGAGTGTGGTTCATTTTATGCCATAGAAATGATCTGAATCTTCCTGAAGATGCATCCCTTGCCTATATGCCTGTCTTTGATCTCACAGCCACCCCTGCCTGGCAGGGACGCTGGGCGTTATCTTACGGATAAAAGCGCAGAGGCCCAGAGAGGTTAAGAACTTGCCTGAGGTCACAAAGCTCAGACCATGACTGTCGGCCCACTGTCCACCACACCACACGTCTTCCCTTCTGTTTTGCTTGAGCCTGATCTGTTCTATTTCTCAGCATCTCTCTCTGTCACTAGCCTTCCCATCGTGTCCTCCAGAATTCCTTGGGGCAGGAGGCAAACAATGGGGACTAGTTCGCAGGAAGAAATTGGCAGAGAGCTGGCATTCTTAAGGCATAGAGGAGACCCTGACTCTTTCAGGCAGCCAGGGGCTCAAAGGGTTTTAAGAATCACTGGTTGGTGACGTTTAAATATAATGTGTTGAGTCACACACACACCACCAACAGGGGCCACTGTCTGGCGCAGTGCTGGGCTCTGGTAACACAGAGATGAATTGGGTGGCCCTGCTTCTAAGGCCTCCCTGAGGAATTTGCACAATGTACGTGTAACAGGCATGCACAAACACTAGAAGCAGAAGCTGCTCTATTCCTTAGCCAGCCCCAGGTACTGTCAACTCCACCGTCTTGAACAGCTGGAGAATCTGCCTCTACAGCCGCTCACTGGTGTGGGCCACCACCATCTCTTACCTGTGTCACTGGCACCGACAGTGTCCTGAACTCCTGGCCTACACCTCTGACTCTTTCTCTACACCACAACCAAAGGGACAATGTGACCCAGTTTAGTCCTCCAAAGGTTCCTCTCTGTCCTTATGACAAAATCCCAAACCATGAGAGACTCTTGAATGCTGAGAACAAACTGAGGACTCATGGGTGTGGGGGGGGAGGGGGGAGATGGGCATGGAGGAGGGCACTTGTGGGGATGAGCACTGGGTGTTATATGGAAACCAACTTGACAATAAACTATTGAAAAAAAAATCCAAACCCCTGAGCAGGGGCCAGTCCTCATGGGCAGGTTCTAGATCATATCCACTGCTGGGTTCTAGTGCAAGGCCAGGCCATGGTTCGTCATTCAACCAATGTTTGTTCAATGAATAAATGAGGCTAGGCCAGGATGTTTTCATGCTACAGGGAAGCCTTGTGACATCATAATGCAGGCTCTCTGCCCAGGAAGTATTCTTGGTTTTTTTGAAGAATCATTATTGGTTAATTCAACAGTTTTTATATGATGAGCTAAATCTTTTTGCAAATGCCATGTAAACACGACGATACATAAGTGGATATGACTAATACCAAATTGCTAACTGTTAATCTGGTCCACAGCCTAAGTCCAGCTGTATTTGGGTGATGTGGGCAGGCATGAGAAGTGTAGTTCAAAGTCTGCTTTTGCCTTACTCTGTGACCTTGGGAAGGTGTCTGGACCACTTTAAGCAGCACCTAAAAATGACCCTGCTTGGCTGGCCTCATGAGGTCACTGGGAAGACCCGGTGAGCACTGGCCAAAGAGGGGCCATCCAAACGTACAGTGCCGTGTGTATGTAAGGGATCATGACAATGACCAGAGAAGGTAGCTCCCCATTGGGTGGAGCCCCCAGCACACTCCTCTCCTGCAAGTGGCTGGGGGTCGGAGGGTACACTAGGGTTATCTTTGCTGTTCATATTTCTTCCCAAAGGAGGTCTGATATGTGGATGTGCAAACCCTCTGTCCAGATTATCTGCCTGAAGTCATCCATCCCCATTAACAGAAGCAGGAAGATCACTTGCCAGATGTTTGCGGAGTCCTTACAGAGGGAGAGAGGTTGGACTTGATCTCTGAGGTCCTATCCAGGGATTCTTTGAGATTCTCTAACCCCACATCCTTTCCCTTGGCAGAAGTCAGTTTTAAACAATGGCATAGGCTCTAGCAGAATTGGGCAATTTCTAGAAAATCAGTTTCTGGAAACTCCCGGGAAGCCAGGCCTTCAGGCAGAGTACTTTTCCTTCCCCAAAATAAAAACGCAAAAGAAAAATAGAACTGTAAATTCAGGTAAGAGGCGAATAACGTCAACGCCCATGGGTGTCACACGACCTTCTCTCCCAGCTGGTCTTCCAGATGCAGGAAGTTGTACACACCCAAGGAAGGTGCAGTGTGGTACTCGCCTGGGGCCCGGGAGTGTGTGCTTCGCCCACTGTCAGCATGTGGATATTTTTTTACTGCCTCTCTAGGAGTTTGCTTGAGCCCAGGACATGGGGATCAACCTTTCGTCATTTGGTCCTTGCTTGGTGAGTTCAGGCCTGTACTGAATCATTCATTCACCCATCCGCCATCCACTCAACATGAGACCACATTCAGCGCCAGGCAGTGTGCCAATTGCTCAGAAAGAGAAAGTAATGAGACTCAGTCCTTGTTCTCAAGTACATAACTCATGCGGGGAAACCATCAAGTAAACGTAGTCATGATCTAACATCTTAAGATAGGGGTTCATAGAATATTATGAGATTGCCCTGAATATTATGGGAATTCTAGGAGACAGGCTCTCAGCTGGGCTTGGGGGTTTGGAGGTTCATGAACATGAGTTAGCAGTGTATGCTAGGTAAAGCGGAAGTACAGGAACAGGGGAGGGCATGGGCATTTCAAAGGGAACAGAATGTGCAAACGCCTGCAGGTGACTGGGGTGTGGCCAAAGCCTGCGATTTCACATCCTGGGTAGAAAAGTGTAAAACCAGGATTGCTGAGCAAGAAGGCGGCAACAGGGACCAATCAAGGGAGGGCCAGGGTCCAGAGAGAATGAAGGAAAGAGGGATGATATTGACACACTAGCTCGGTGAACATTCAAGCACCTGTAGGGGGGCCAGCCTTGTGCTTTGTGCTGGCTCCGGTTCCTATTCCATGTTGAAAACCACCCAAAATTCTCTGCCCCTTGGTACAAAGAATTTCTCTGCACCGACATCTAGTACACAGTTGGTGCTCAATCAATGGCGATCATGGCCTCTCCCTGCCAGGGAGTTGTTACTGCCTACACAGCGTTCCTCAACGATGTGGCATTCCATTCACATCTTCGTGTGGTGAAAAATGGCCCATCCCTGCAGCTAACATCCCCACCTCATTGTTTAAAGCCTTCTGTTCCCTGAGACCCACCTCTGGATGGAGAGGAAAGCTGATTCTCTGGGCTCTTTGCTTTGTAAAGAAAATATATTCAGCTTATCTCTCCCCTCTGTAGCAACTACGGAAAATAAATTGAAGTGTAAAAATGGGAGATGGCTAGCAGATGGGGCCAAATTAAGTGATGCCTGGCTACTAGCACCCAGCGCTGCAGGACCCAGAAGCCGACCTTGCTCCCTGGAGTGTGAAATGAACATAGGCTTTCAAACCAGGTCAGGGAGAAGGCAGCTGCCAGGTGCCTGTGTACCCCCATTGGCACCATGGGCCTCCACTGGACTTCCAGACCTGCAGATGAGGAGAGCTGGGACAGGCGGGGGACTCTTGGAAAGGGTCTTGGGAGGTTAACAAAGAAATTGTTGGTTTTCTCCCTGATTATTAAAAATATGTGCTCCTGGTGAGAAAGTTGGCAAACAGAACAAGAAAGAAAAAGCAATCTAGAGCTTCCCACCTTGACATTATGGTCCTGTGTATCTTCTGGTTAAACTTCCTCACTGTATGGCCAGCTTGTCCGGCCTTGACGTTGGGTCCCCAATAGGGCCCTGGCCCCTGAAGGGGGCAGCACCCAGGAAGCCACCGGGGCCTGTGCCCACTGGCCCTGCTCAAGTTGCTTGCCCCAGTCGTGGCTCCCCTCAGCTTCCAGTCCAGCTCCAAGGTCAGCCTGGTCCAGAGATCTCTCCGGACCCCTTCCTTATCCCAGCGACTTCTCCAGTGGATTATCTCCCTTCTGGAAGTCACTTCCAGCTGTATTATTGTTTCTTGGTTGTTGGCTGTCTCCACTGCCCCTCCCCCAGCCCCACTCAGGAGTCTGAGTCTAGGGTAGATTCACTCACCAGGGTCTGTACCAGTGGGGGCTGCATAGTTATTTGTTAAGAAGGAGCCCAACCTTCTTAACAATCTGGGTTCCTAGTAGTTCAGTAGCATGAACTTGGCAATGATGAACACAACCTACATTTTAATGCTCAGAGAGCCCTGCCCATCCCCCATATATAAGCCATTCTCTATCTCTGGGCGTGTGTGTGCGCATGCGCGTGCACTCACACCCATATGCCTTCCATAGCGCTCAGGAGGGGGGTCAAAGTACTGAGCTAGGGGCTTGGACCTCACGCCCCTAGCTCATTCTGCAGGCTTGGGTCAATTCCAAGACTCCAGGACCTCACTTTTTCCGTGTTTGTGACACCAGTTAGGAGCTTTGCCTGAAAGTAGGAGTTGTGAGCCCCAAGCAAGATAAGATCCTGGAACTCTTCAAAAGTTAAAAGAAATAGTAAGAAACACTCCCCCACCTCCACCCGGAAGGCCCTTACTCATTTTCAGTAAAGCCCCAGAGAGGGTGACCCTGGCCTGCACGCGGTGGTGGGGGGTGGTGGTGGGCGGGTGGAGGGTTGCCTCTTCCTTCCCAGAATCTGGGGTCAGCTCTGGCCAGGATCGGCAGGGAAAAGGTTTCTTTCCAATATCCAAACCCAAGAAAGAAGTCTTTCTCGCTGCGGCTCCCCAATCTGGAGGCAGATGAGGGATTCCCCCTAACTCCGTCTCAGTATGCGTTCGCCCCCTACCCAGGTTCTCCCACGTGGCCCCCGGGGGCGCAGGGCCTCGCGGGGGCCATCCCCTCCGCAGGGGTGGCCCCTCGGAATTGTGCGGAAGCCGGGGACCTGAGGTGGAGGAGTGACTCTGCCAGGTCGTACCCGGGACAGGGGTGCACCGAAGGGCCGCGAGCCGGGTGGGAGGGGACGGCCCCTTCCCGGGACCGGGCGCTGGGACCCGTGTGCTCACCGACCCCCCCCCACCGCCCCGCACCCTCTGACGTCGCCCCGCCCCCCGCCCCCTGAGACATCACAATCTAGGGGCCGGGACCCCGTGCCTCATCACCGCCCGTTTGCGACCAAACAATCCGACCAACAAACACCCTGCGGGGGGGAGTGAAAAAAAAAAAAGAAACCGGCCGGAGCGCAGCCTCCTCCCCCGCCCCGCCCCTCGCCCCCGGGCCCCGCCCCGGATGGGGAGTGAGCGCCAGCCGGGCGCCCCGCACCCACCGCCCCGCGCCCGCCCGCTGCCCGCCCGCGGCGGGCAGCCCGACCGCGCGCCCGCCCCGCCCGCCGCCGCCCGCCGCCCGCCGCCGCCGCTCCGGCTCCGCGGCGCCCTCGGCCCGCCAGCCTCTCCGCCGCCGCCCGCCGCCCGCGCCCGGCCCCGGCGCCCCGGCCCGCCGCCCGCGCTTCATGGCTGCGCACGAATGGGACTGGTTCCAACGAGAGGAGCTCATCGGGCAGATCAGCGACATCCGCGTCCAGAACCTGCAAGGTAAGGCGCCCCGGCTCCCCCCGCCCCCCACCCCCTCGGGGAGCGACGCCCGGTCGGGTGGCCCCTCGCCCGGTCGGACCCGGCTCGCTTGGGGAGGGGGCCCAGACAGCCGCCCCCCAGCCCCCGCGGGGCCGCCCCGGCCAGATTTGCTGTCGCCCAGGGGGTGGGGCGGCACACGTGTGTGTGTGTGTGTGTGTGTACGTGTGCGTGTGTATGTGTTGGGGGTCCCGTTTTCTTTGGGGGGACGTCACGGCTCCCCTGCAGCCACTGCTGCGAGTTTGGCCAAGTTTGAACGTGTGGGCTCTTGGGGGCGGTGGCCCGGGTCAGGGAGGGAGGAGAAAGTGCGACTGTGTGTGTGCGTGTGTGCATGTGTGTGAGCTCGCACACCTCCTAGGTACCTCCGAGGCCAGGGGACCGGACGGTGGGGGGCGGTGCTTGACGGGGAGGGCCGGGAGCCCGGGGCCAAGGGCGCGGGTCGGCGGGCCAGTTTCCGCAGGGAGCGGCCCCTCCCGTGGCCCGGGGCTCGACTCGGGAAAGGGCGACGGCCCCGCCCTCCAGGCGCGCGACGCTGGGACCCGAGGCTATCCTGTCACAGGGTGAAAGAGAAACTTGAAAGGCCATTGAGTCCCAAGGGCCATCGTGAAGTGTAGGGAGTTTATTCATTGTGAAACTTCAAAAGCACGACAATATCTAAAGGGAAAAAGTCACCCAGGGTCGCCCAGTAACCCACTCACGCACCCACCCACCCAAAGAAAGCTGCTTTCCCTGGAGGTGTCTTTCTAGCCTCTCTCTTTTCCAACGCGGGCTTTGCAGAACTAGACAGAGTTCCACTTCCGGCCTCTCTTCAGACACAGAGACCTGGCTGGGCGGCCAAGTTTCTTTAGCAGTTTCCTGGGCTGACCTGGGTTTCTAGAGAGTCCTAGGTTGGGGGCGCTGCAGAGAGAGCTGGGAGACCTGGACAGAGAGATGATGGGGCTGTGTGGGTGTCTCCCCCCCACCCCAGCAGGTGCCTGCCTTTAGTGCTGGGAGGGGGTAGGGAGCCCCAGCAGACAGGGTGCATCTAGGGGTGGCCAGGCAGTCAGTTGAGTTTAAACATTACACCTGATGGAATGTTCTCTGGGAGTCCATGTAGACTTGCTCCACCCCTAGGCTGTGCAAGGACAGTGCAAGCAAAGGTGACCTGAAATAGGATGGGAGGGGGGAGCCTGGTGCAGCAGACGCTAGACCCTGAGTTTGCTCTGGGTTCCTCTGAGCTCTTCTGGCTGTGATTTGTATGAAAGGAGGAGGGTCAGACAGGATCCCTTTTGATAGTAAGCCTCACATCTGGATCCTGTTGCCCCAGAACTGACATCGTATTTGGGCGTGGGGATTAGTATCTTTTGCTAAGATGGCATGTGGTTTGGGCTGTCGTGGTGTGTTTGTGCGCGTGTATGCGTGCATGTGTTGTAAGCAGTCAGTGGGTGTTCAATACACACCTGCTAACCAGGTGCAACAGCTTCCCGCCTTGCTGTAAGATCAGCTCCCAGCGTAAAGGAGATCGACTTTTGTGAAGGGTTGCTCGGCAGATTGAGCAGTTATACCTAAAACTAGGAGAGAAGGCTTCCCTGAGTGGGGACAAGTTGAGATGGGTTCTGAAGGTTAGGTAGGAGTTCGCTGAATGGGCTCTTCTCTCAGCTCCCAGGGAACTGCCTTCACTTTTAGGCAACACCAGTTATAATTTGAGCATCTAAATGGCTTGCCATTTAAAAAGGTATGCTTTTAAATTTGTGTCCATATATTGTGTTTACCTCCAGACAGCCTGTGTAAGCACCATCCAGATCAAGATGTAGACTATTTCCGGTACCCTGGATGGGCGCCTCATCTCTCTTCCCAGTCGGTGACACCCTCCCTCTGGTCTTTATTACTGTAGTTTTGTCTCTAGAATGTCTCATAAAATGGGGGCGCCTGGGTGGCTCGGTCAGTTAAGTGACTGACTTCGGCTCAGGTCATGTTCGTGAGTTGGAGCCCTGCGTGGGGCTCTCTGCTGACAGCTCGGAGCCTGGAGCCTGTTTTGGATTCTGTGTCTCCCCCTCTCTCTGCCCTTCCCCACTCACAATCGGTCTCAAAAATTAAACAAACATTAAGAAAACTTTAGAACGTCACGTAAAATGGAAGAGTACAATACATACTCTTGAACTGGCCCTTTTTACTCCACGAGATGTTGGTGTAATTCATCCATGTCTTTGTCTATATTTTTAAAGTTTTTACAGATGATTGTTATAATTCACATACCATAAAATTCACCTGTTTTAAGTTTACCATTCAGTAATTTTTCGTTAAGTCTACGGAGTTGGGCATCCCAACCATCCAGTTTCAGAACATCTGCACGACAGGGAGCAGAAGCTCCCTGGCTGCCGGCGTGTGTGTCGCTCAGCTCCCAGCCCTGGACCCAGGCGACACGCAGTTCCCGGTCACTGACTGGTTTGTCGCCTGGGGCGCCCCACTTTGTTGGTCTGCTCGCCGCTGAGGGACATTTGGGTTGTCTGCAGTTTGGGGCTCTCGGGAGGCTTGGGGGATGCTTGTGCTGTGCGGGCGCTGGCCCGCGGCTTTGCTGCCGTGGGAGAGGAGGTGGGGGCCAGAGTCCATCTTCTCTGTCCTGTCTTCCCTTGGCTTCCCTGTCTTTTGACTGGATGCTTAGATATTTTCTCTCCTTGTCTCCCTGGTACTCAAAGTCTCACCAAAGGGCCATGTCTGGAAGGGCCCGCCCGGCGTGCTTTGAGCATCTGCCCAAACCAGCTGGTGGGTGTCGCTGGGCTGGATATGTCTGGCTGACCAACCACACAGGCCGTGGGTGGGGTGGGGGTGGGGGGTTGTTCATCTGAACTCTGCGTGGGGGGGTGGTAGTTAAGGGCGGGCAGGAGGAGCCCAGGCAGGAGGGTTGTTTGTTTAAAGCTGTGCATCTGCTTACAGCACACGCAGTCAAGAGCTGTTGTGGCCATGGCAGTGGGGTTTCATGAATCTGTAATCACAGGGACCAAGGGGCCTGCCCAGCCTCCATCTCCATCTGCGGTCAGGCCATCCTTGCCTCCGTACTAAGCCTTGACTCTTTTGGTCTCGGGACCAGGGGCTTCCTCCAGACTGTCAGCCTTGAGGACACTGCATTGTCCCGCCAGCACACCCCTGTGTTTACATCTTTCTGTGCTATCTGTATATCGAAGTTGACTCGGAGGTGTGTTGGCCTCTGCCCATTTGCTCATTGAAGCCTTTTATCTAAATGGCCCTGAACTGGCCTGGCATCCAGGTGTCCAAGCGGAGAGGATTGTGATGTCACCAGATGGTCTCGCATGGAACCCTGGAATGAACGCCTCCTGACCTGTCTTTGGCAGCCGGGGTGAGCTGGCCCTCTCCCAGGAGGCCTGTCACTCCACTTGCTGTCCTTGACCGATGGGCAGAGGAAACCCTCACTGATATGTTCCCTTTGATGGCATCGGCTCCTAATAAGTGTTGGCAGATGGAGGACTCAGTGGCTGAGAGCACAGGTGTCCCTCTGGGCAAAAGCTGCCTGTGACACCCTCACGGGGTCCCTTTCAGGGAAACGGAGGTGGCCCAAGCTGTTGACCTTTCCAGAGAGGAGAGAATGGAGTTGCAGGACATTGGATTGGCAGCCTGGTGGCCCCACTTGCTTGGAGGCTCGTGGGGTAGAACCGAGGCTAGAGGCGGTCTGTTAGCCATCCCGTGCCGTGGCTCCTGGCCTGGCTGTGGGCGGTGAGGTCGCTGCTGCTCCTGTGATGGCGAGGCGACTCTGGCTACTTTGACCCGGCCTCAGGATCCAGCTGAGGGTCCCACCAGGTCCGACCAGGCCATTGGTCAAAGGGAAAGGGGGGAGGTGTTGGGTCAAGATTGGGAGATGCTCTGGGGCGCCTGGGTGGCTTAGTCGGTTAAGCGTCCGACTTTCGCTTAGGTCATGATCTCGCGGTTCGTGGGTTCGAGCCCCGCGTCGGGCTCTGTGCTGACTGCCAGCTCAGAGCCTGGAGCCTGTTTCAGTCTGTGACTCCCTCTCTCTCTGACCCTCCCCTGCTCATGCTGTCTCTCTCTCTCTCCTAGAAATAAATAAAAAAAAAATTAAAAAAAAAAAAAAAAAAAAAGATTGGGAGATGCTCCTGGTCAGGTGGGAGGCCTCCGCCGGTCCTCAGAGTCCCCGGCATGTTTAGCAGGCACGTGCCGAGGTCTTAGTCGTGTGCGGGCGACACGGAACCCAGTTCGTTCTTGTCCCTGCCTTCGAGGGGCCTGAGGCCAGACTGGGGATCACGTGCTCTCCTTCTCCCCCGCCGCCTGTTTGGTCTCCTGCTGCGAACCTTGACCTCAGTACTTCCGAGCAGCTCGGCTAAGACCTGGTCCCCAGAGCTGGGGGTGCTTGGAGTTAGGTGGGCCTAGGCAGACAGACGGCTCCCCCCACGGCTGCCCTGGGGGAATGTAGGGGCGGCACACCCCCCTCCCCGCGGCCGACCGCTGGGCTTGCTGTCCTCACCCCTGCCTCTGTGTCTCCCTCAGTCCCCATCAGTCAGGAAGTCAACTGCCCAGGCTTGGCAAACAGGAACTGCGATTTGGGGGCCCTTGGAATGGACCGCCAGACAGAAGGGGTAGCACTGTGCCTACAGAGCCGCCTGCGTGCCAGGCACGTCCCCCACCAGCCCTGGAGGTGGGTGCTTGTTTCGGAAGCGGGGAGGTCAGATGCCTCTCCGGAGGCCACGGGCTTGCCGGTGGAACTGGGATGCGAACCCAGGTCAGACGGAGCCATGCATCCTGTCGCACCAGCTCTATGAGTCATGTGCACAGCCATCCCTCCCTCCCCCCCCACCCCCCGATACCCTGGGAGGAGCTGTAGCCTCATGGTGGGGAGCTGGGAAGGCCTGTCTGAGGAGGGCCGTTGGGAGTCAGGCCTTGAAGGCCGCGCAGAAAGAGGCCTGAGTGCCAGAAATGACCAAGGCACAGCGTAGGCAGGAAAGTCAGGAGAGCAGGAGGGCAGGGCAGCGCCCGTGTGGTTACAAAGACCAGCTCTTGCCCTGTGATTGCACCGGCTCAGGTCGAGGAGCAGGCCCTCCCCATGCTTGCCCGGGCTCCATGGTGACCTCTTTATGGCCCCAGGCCTTGTGTCACCTCCTCCGGCCTGCCTACCACTCAGCCACCAGGCATATGACCCTGCTCATCCCTTCGGCGGGTCTCTGTGGCCAGCCTGTGGGCCAAGGGCAGCAACCCTGGTCCACCCCAGGATAAGAGCATCACTTTCCATGGGCGTGGCGATCTGAAAAATGTTGGACCACCCAGGCTCACGTGGTCAAGTCCAAGCCCCTTAGCCTGGCGTGCGGACCCTCTGTGGTCTGGGGCGGGATGCCAGCCAGTCCCCTCTCCCACGACCACCCGCCGGCTCTGAGCCCTCAGCATTCTCCCCTCCTGGCTCTTATCTCTATATACCTGTAGACCTCCTGTGCCTACGGCAGAGGGGCCAGGAATGTCACCGTGGTCAGAGTTATCCAGCACCCAGGGAAGAGAAGGCCTCCACGTCCCCCAGCCCTTGGAGGACACGGCAAACGTGATGGAGGTTTTTGTAGGAAAACAGAATGAAATGTGCAACCCGCTTGCCTCTAAGGGCCGCAGCCCCGGATCGGTGTGCTTGGTTCCAAAGGATAAATCCTTACATAGAACATGTCTTTTGGGCTCCCTGCTGGAGTCAGGCCACACGCTTTGAGTTAACACTGGATCTTGCACCCCCAAAAGCCATATTCCAGACCTGGATCCATCTCCCACTCAACATGTGGATTCTTCTCTGGGGACTTTCCTAGGTGAAGTGCTTTGCGCAGCTCGGGGAATCCCTGCCCAGGAGGCTGAAGGCCTGGAGCTGAGTCCCGGCAAATCTCTTCCCATGGCTGTGCCTCAGTTCCCTCATTGCAAAACAAAGAGGGCTGGGCTCAAACAGGCCCCTGGGAAGGTGGCTTGAGGAGTGATGTGGCCTGGACGGAGCGTGCCCACGTAGAGGCACCTGAGTTCCAATCCCTCACACAGGTGGGCAGCCGGTATGTGACAGTGGGCACCACTGAGCACGGCTGGTGGCACTGCTGGATTCTTTTCACTGTCAGGTGCTAGGGACCCCCCCCCACCTTCCCACCCAATAAAGGTCCACTGGAGACAAACTTGCAGCTAATAAGTGTGTTCTAGAAGCACAAGTCAGTAAATGATGTACTCTTGGTTTATTCTTGGCTGCTCAATTATGGCTCCTATGAAGAGCCTGGGGAGGGTCGGGGACACCCCTGAACTAGCTGAGTGTCGTGACCTGCCTGCAGTCAGGGCAGACTAGGGGCCCCTGCTGCCACCCACGTTTATACTGAGGACCAAGACGCCTAGGGGCCGTCACCTAAAAGATCTGTTGGTAGCGAGAGGGGGCCTCAGTCAGTTGGCAGCGGACCTAGGAAAAGGTTTTGTCACAGGGTCACTTATTAGTGGCCAGGACTGTGGCTCATGGACAGCCTTAACTCCATCGGGGCTGCCCAGAGCTGCCTGGGGGTGTACAGGCTCGCGGGAGAGAGGCCGAGCTCCTGACTCGATTCAGCGCCTTGGGGAAGCAGCCCCTTGCCGAAGAGGCCCAGATTGCAGTAACTGCCCTCCCTGACCCATGGAACACTCTGGCATTTAATTTTGGACTGTAACAGCTGAGGCCCTGGGCACGGTCCTGCCCCGACCAGCCTTAGGTCACGCCTGCCATGCTTCAGAGGGGAAGTGAGAAAAGGAAAGTAATTGTCTTTTTAGTGATTGAACTGTTAAAAGTGAACTCTCTGTTCCCATAGAAACCTTTTCTTCTCCCACCCCCTCCCTGCACTTTTTTTTTTTTTTACAGTGATAGACTGGCACAGAAGGAATTAGAGAGAGGCAACATCACAAATCACAAATGTGGCTTTAAGAATCTTGGGTGGGATTTTCTCCCCCTCACTGGGCTGTCTCCTTTTCTTTCCTGTATTGTCCTCAGTCAGAGCAGGGGTGGCACACTGTGGTTTGCAGGCCGTATCTGGCCCCCTGCCTGCTTTTGTGAATAAAGTTTTATTAGAACACAGCTGTGCTCATTTGTGTGCATATTGTCCATGGCAGCTTTTGCACTACTGTGGCAACCTGAGGAGTTGTGGGAGGGAAGTACCCACAAAACCAGAAACGTTGGGGAGGCTCAGTTGGTTGAGTGTCCAACTCTTGGTTCCGGCTCAGGTCACGATCTCGCGGTATGTGTGGGTTTGAGTCCAGCATTGGGTGAGCCTGCTGGGGATTCTCTGTCTCCCTCTCTCTTTGCCCCTCCTCTGTTCGTGCTCTCTTGCTCTCTCTCAAAATAAATAAACATTAAAAAAGAACCAAAAATAATTCGCTATTTTCGTTATCTAATCTTTGGACCGTGGGAATCCAGAGAGCTTTCATGGGACGGCAGGGACCTTACTTGTAAACCCAGACTGGGCGCAGGGCAAGTAGGAGATGCTTAGAAGGACGTCAGCAGAGGATGCTTGGTGCTGGTACAAGGGCCCAGGCTTGTTTCTGGAGGGTTGATTCCTGCCTGCCGAGGGCAGGTCCTGCCTTAGAAAAGGACTTGCCCTTGGGGTGCCTGGATGGCTCAGTCGATTAAGCTACTGACTGTGGCTCAGGTCACGATCTCATGGTTTGTGAGTTCGAGCCCCATGTCGGGCTCTGTGCTGACAGCTCACAGCCTGGAGCCTGCTTCAGATTCTGTGTCTCCCTCTCTCTCTGCTCTTCCCCTACTCACTCTCTGTCTCTCCAAAATAAACATTAAAAATAATTTTTTTTAAAAAGAAAAGGACTTGCCTTCTTGAAGCCTGGCCCATTCAGCCAAATAGCAGTTACTGAGTCCTCCCGGAATCCAGGGAGCTGGCACAGAGTGGGGAATGGGCCACGGCAGGAGTCTCCAGGGCACGTCGCAAGGCTGAGACAAGCGAGTTAGGACTGAGGGTGCTTAAGGTGGGTGCTGCAGGAGGTGAGACCCAATCCAGGAGGGCACAGGGGGCGGGGAGACCTCTGTAATGGCAAATCTGCAGTCCGCCGTGTGAGACTGGGGAGCAGGGGAGCACCTGCTGGTGGGTGGGGTGGAGGCTCTCCAGTAGGATTGTGGCTGGGGTTGGGGTGGGGGGTGTACAGGGAAGTGGTCCCAAAAGTAGCCCGTGCAGCTGACATTTTCCCTTTCTTCTCGACCTTCCCGCGCCCTGTGATGCACCGCTTCCGGGAGAGTGTACCCACGGCCCCCCGCCGGCGAGGACCAGGCAGGGAGCATCATCTGCAGAATCGATGTAGTCACTTCGTTGTACAGACCTGGGGGGTCTCATTGGAAGAGCCTTTGGGGCTCTGATGACGTCGTGCCCCACTCCCGCTTCCCTCTCCTGGGGGCTCTCTGTGTAGGCAGGAACCTCTGCGCGGTATTTATATCCCTCTCCTCTTTTAAACTATTTTTAATCCTCGATGGTATGACATACTTAAAAAGCAGGGTTCTGAGGCCTTGTAGCTGGGAACTGGGGCGGGTGGTGGGGAGGGCCACAGAGATGACCTGACAGTTTGGTGGCGAAGTCACTTAGCCCTCATATGGCATCGTCCGCTCGCCCTTCCCCCACCCTCCCGCGTCAGCCCTGGTCCCGAAGTGACTATCTCCTCTCGCCTCTCCGTTCTCACCCGCGGCTGCCAACATCCTCCTCGACCACTAGGACCACTGCCCACCCGCCTCCAGCCCCTCTTATCGCACTTGATCCGGGCAACCGCGAGGTCTTTCCCCAGCGCTGTCTTCTTTGCCCTCAGGAAGGAGCCCCGCCATGTGCTCCGGCCCCCTCCCTTCTCCTGTCCTTCCTGGAATGCACCAGACCCCGCTGCACCCCCCACCCCCAGGCCCGCCCGTCTTCATCCCTGTACGTGTGTCTGCATGACTCCTCCTGCAGAGAATGACCGTGACCCTGGCCTAGAGCAGCCTCCCTGAACCGCATCTGCACTGGCCTGTGCAGAAATCATGGCCACTTCCTCTGGATGCTGGAGGTGGGGGGGCTGAGTGGGTCCCTGGGAGGAGCACTTGTATCCTCATCCCGTGAGCCCCTACGATGGATTAGGTCTTCGGAGCTGTTTGCTGAGGTGTTGTAGTCTGAGCCCTGGACCCTCAAAGATGGTCGCGTCCTAATCTCTGGAACCTGGGGTGACGTTACCTCACTCGGTAAAACGACTTTGCAGATGTGATTCAGTGAATGACAACATTGAGACCCTGGATTACCCAGCTGGCTCCAGTGACTCCCAAGCATCCTTAGGGAGGCAGGAGGGTCAAGGGGGCTGAGAGAGAATGAGAGAGAGAGAGAGAGACGAGGTGACCGGAAACGGGTCATAGTGATGCCATTGCAGAAAGGGGCCATGAGCTGAAGAATCCAGCGGCTTCTGGAAGCTGGAGAAGAGAAAGAATGGATCCCCACCCCTAAGAGTTCCCCAGAAGGAGCACAGTGCTGCTGAGAGCTTTGATTTTAGTCCATCAAAGCCATCGGTGGCTTCTGACCTACAAACGTGTAAGATAATAAATTGGGGATGTTTTAAGCCACTAAGTACATGGTGATTTGTCACAGCAACAATAGGAAACTAACACGCAAATGAATTGCAAATGGCTGTTGAGCCTGGCGGACACCCCGGCGGTGGCAGGGAGCCTAAGCTGGGAGTGTAGAGACCAGACCGGGCTCTGGCCCCAGGGCTGCCACCACCTGACTGTGGTGGGAGGCTACCTGGCAGAGCGCAGGAGAACAGGGTTTGAGGGGACAGGAGAGAGGGCTGAGCTGGGTCTACAGACTTCACCCAGCATTCTGCAGGTGGTGGTGTGATCTGAGACACACGCAGGGCTGTGAACAACCAGGGGTGCGGAGCCTATTCTCTACTCTGCGGCCCGGGCAGTGTGCCTGGCTGTGGCAATAAGTGGGTGACATCCTGGCGGCCTCTAGGAGCGAACCCTGTTGTGTGGGTCCTGGGATTCAACATGCTCTGGCAGCTGTAACGTCTCCATTCTAATCCTCATGTTCTTGTCTGGTTGAGATACACGAACCCTGGAAATGCCAGTGACTGAGAGCAAGTCCGGTCCCAGCCGTTGGAAACTCTTCTATTTCATGTGAAATATTGAGGCCTGTTGAGACCACAAGAGCACAGCCTTGGGGGACTGGCTTATTGGCCGTTCCCAGCTTTTGGTAAGGTTGCATCAAGGGTTAAAGGCCCAAAGCTGGACTTAGAAGTTATGAGGAACTTAAATTTCCCCGAAAAAGGAAGAAAAATCCGCGTCATGCCTCACCGTTTCAGCATGGTTGAAAGCCGCCTACTGTGCTATGATCACTTTACCCTTCGTCCCCTTCTGAGTTGAAGGGCTGCCCACAGCCCGAGTCACCCGGGTCCTGTCACCTTCATGGTGCTAGATTTACAAAACCAGTAGTAATCACTGGTGAGGATGCTTCCCTTTTCTTCTGTTTATACTTATTTTTATAAAACAAGGATGAAATGTGATCAGATGTTCCAGTCCTTTCTGAAACGCGGTGCTGTGAAGAAGGCAGCATGGCTCATAGGCTCCCCTGTGCCCCTGTTTGGCCCTTGTTTGTCAGGTTGACTTTGAAAAGATCTGACTTGAGTAACAGAGGATCACGTGGGGCGTCTGATACAGAGTACAGGTTGTGTACAAACCAACTGAGTCCAGGATTGTCTAGGGCATTGATGTTGTGATGATGGGGAGTGTGAAGGGAGAGGGCTACTTGCTGGACACCATACATGTCTTCCAAATAACCCCCGTGGTGGGCATTATTATCCTTTCCCCAAACACGAAGGCACAGGAATGCCAAGCTACTGAGCTCACAAGTAGTAGATCTGGGAATCAGAAGTAAGTCCGGGAGGATGGAGTTGGTTGGAGAGAGGGGAAAGGTATTCAGAGGGGCCACTGCTGGGACGTGGGTTTGGGGGAGGGGAAAGACTTGGTGAACACTGGCCCCAGGCCCAGTTGGCTACGGAGCGGGGAGTGGACTTAGAACCCAAGAAGAAAGCTGAACCAGGCTGCAGGATGTTGGGCAAGAACCAGCCAGCCTTGGGTATTGAGCCTTACCCGAGGGGACCCAGTGACTCAGCCATTTATAGTCAAGTACCTACTGGGTTCTTCACACTATGACAAAATCAAGCCCAAATTCCTAACTGATAATTCCTGACTAGTGATTCCCAGGGGCAGAGCTGCAGAGAGTAGGTACAGGGGTCCCCTTGTGAGAGGCTGACAACATGAAATCCCTGTAACCTTGAATTATGGCAGAACTGACTGGACGCAGCCCTGGGAAACCATCCTGGAATCCCCATCATGGGTGTGATAAGGCAGTGGCAGATTATAAAGCAAGGTGGCCTTCACTGTGTCATTTAATTCTACCATAACCCCTGAGGTTATATCTCCTCTACAGCTGCAGACGCTGAGACCCAGCGGTGGGTGGGTGGGTACTGCTGCACTGGCACTTGTTATTAGTGGTGACTTGTTGACTGTTGGTTTTGCCATGGTAGACCAGAAGACTCACTGGGTTGGGCACGGAGGCCCATCCTGTCCACTACCATGCCCTAGGGTCTGCCTTCCTATTCCAGCTTCAGCGTGTGCTCAGCTCAGCTTATGTTTGTTGAATCTATAAATGTCGACTCAAAGAGAAAGTATAGATTCCAGAGTCTGACAGAGCAGGGTTTTTAGTTTTAGTCTCTATAGTATTGACTAGCTGTAGATATCTGAGCCTTATAGCATCTTGTTGGTCGAAAAGAATATTTGGTGGCATTCCATCTTCATAAATGTGTTTCCCCATACCTTGCCTTTTCTAATTCATACATGACTATAGTTTTCCCAGGTTTGGATGAAAAGTAGTGGTTCCCCCATGTTGTCCCTTTTCCCAGAGGCAGTCACTTGCAACTTAAAAAAATTTTTTAAAATGTTTATTTATTTTTGAGAGACAGAGACAGTGTGAGCAGGGGAGGGGCAGAGAGAGAGGGAGACACAGAATCTGAAGCAGGCTCCAGGCTCCGAGCTGTCAGCACAGAGCCCAATGCGGGGCTCGAACTCACGAACTGTGAGATCATGACCTGAGCCAGAGTCGGACACTTAACCTACTAAGCCTCCCAGGCGCCCCTACTTGCAAATATTTTAGCTGACGATTTTGTCTTGTCTCTGAATGACGTACATGTATTACTTTGTCTTGATTTTTTTTTTTGGGGGGGGTGCTAGGTTCAAGGCTCTGATTTCTGACTGTGGAAGGTAAGGATATAGATCTCTTCTTTATCTGTTTGAACTTCCGATCTTTTCTGTCCTCCCAGCTGCCTGGTATATTTTCATAGTAAGTTTGGTAAGATTACGGATTGGGGTTTACAGGGTTACTGCTAGGCCAGCACTCTTCTGAGCTGAGTCATGTAGTAACTTACGATCACTCTCCCTTTCCTGTTTTACTTTTGGTTTCTGTTGGAGGTAAAAACTGTTACTATTGGCAAATGTGCTCGTTAATTCATCCCCCAGCTCTGCTGGTGCTCTGGATTCCCTTCAAGTTGTTTGGCTGCATCAGGAAAATTCTCTCTGTTTCCTCTTCTTGAGCACTTCGGGGTCCTTTGATCTACTCCAGCCTGGACTCATTGTCTTCCATGCCTGGGGTCTGGCTGTCACCTGGGCCCTCTGCCACTGCTGCCTGTGGCCCCCTCACCTCTCTCCTGAGTTAGATCTCCCATTTCCTGCCCTCCACTTCTGGCATAGTCTCTTGAATTCAGGGGTACATCCTTCCTGAGAAGGTGTGCCTAAGGGGTCAGTTTTCTGAGAACTTGCACATGGGCACATGAATTTATTCTCCACTGATTCTTGATTGCTAGTTTAGCTGGGCATCAAATTCATGGTTGGAAATAATTTTCCCTTGGAGCATAGAAGCCTTGTTCTGCTGTCTTCCAGCCTCCAGGGTTGCGGCTGAGAAGTGTGAAGCCATTCCCAATCTTTTCTGTCACCTGTTTCACTAAGTTTATAGGAAACTCTTTTTGTACCCAGTACCTCGAAACTTCAGGTTGACCTGCTTGGGTGTGGTCTCTTTTCATGCATTGTGCTGATCACTTAGTGTGACATTTCTGTCTGGAACTGTGTGTTTCTGTTCTGAGAAATTGTCTTGTTCTGTTTGTTTATTTGTTTGTTTGTTTGTTGTTTTTTGTTTTTTTTGGTCATAATATCTGCTCTTTGGTTTTCTCTAATCTTCTAGAACCCCTTTTATTTGGATATTGGTCCTTTTGGACTAATCGTCTAATTTTCTTATCTTTTCTGTTTTCCATCCCCTTTGCCTTTTGCTCTACTTTCTGGGAGATTACATCAATTTTTGTATTCCATGTCTTAGTCTACCATGTTTTTACCTTGGCAAGAGCTCTTTCTTCTTTAGAGAAGTCTTATTTCAGGGATGCAGTACCTTCTCTTACACAGTGGGCATATTAACGATGGACAGTGACAGCCGAGGTGGTGCTCTGAAAGGCAGTGTTTGAGAGCCTGGAGCCAAATAGCCTGGTTCTAATCCTAGCTCTGCCGCCCACTTGCTTTGTGATCGTGGGCAAGTTATTTAACCTCGTTCTTCTTCAAGCCCCTCATCTGTAAAATGAAAGTAATAGTGCTGAGATCTGCCTCAAAGGTTGTGCGGGCTACGCGCTGGTGCACGTTGGATACATTGCATGTGATGTTTTCTCATATTTAAGAGGTAGGGACTAGGGCACCTGAGGGTCTCAGTCGGTTAAGCGTCCAACTCTTCATTTCCACTCAAGTCATGATCTCACTCACAGTCATGGGATTGAGTCCCGCTTCAGGCTCCATGCTGAGCGTGTGGAGCCTCCTTGGGATGCTCTCTTGCTTTCTCTCTCTGCCCCTCCCCCACTGTACTTTCTCTCCAAATAAGTAAACATTTAAAGAAATAGAGTTGGGGACTGAAAAGTGTAAGCTCAGCGCACAGGGGGCGGGACTTCTTGGCTGGAGCCTCTCTGAAGGGTGCCCTGCTGGGTTGTGTCATGGGGAACCCCTATGTCCGTATCTTTAAATCTTTCCTCCTGGCTAGTCAGACTGAGTCTTGCAGTCTTCTGTCCGGAGGGTCTGGGCCAGGGTGAGGGCATGAGGGGTGGGGGTCTAGGAGCTGGGCAAAGAGAGAGGGCTGGGAGACAAGGAGTTCCTCTACTTCCAATGGGCACAAGTCACTCACTATGCCGTGCTCAGCTTAAGTTATACTCAGAAGTTCTGTTTTAGCCTCTTTTTTTTTCAAAAGATACATTTTTTAAAACTTTTTAATGTTTTATTTATTTCTGAGAGAGAGAGACAGTGTGAGCAGGGGAGGGTCAGAGAGCGAGGGAAGATACAGAATCTGAAACAGGCTCTAGGCTCTGAGCTAGATGTCAGCACAGAGCCCGACACGGGGCTCGAACGCACAAACTGTGAGATCATGACCTGAGCCGAAGTCAGAAGCTTAACCGACTGAGCCACCCAGGAGCTCCTGTTTTAGCCTCTTTGAAGAACAAACTTCCAGTCTTGTGCCTGATGGGGGATGGGACCGGCATCTGCCAGGGGACACGGGGTGGGGGAGGGGATCAAGGGACCCGTCTTCTTATTGCATCCCCCCTGCCCCAACCCCATTTCCAGAGACACCTGCCACTACTACTTCCTGAACCTTTGAGACTTCTGGGTTGTAAACCGGGCTGGCTTTGGCCTTGCCCGAGGCCACATTCAAGTGCGGATCTCTCTTCTCTCCACCCTTTGGAATTTTGTTGCTGCCTCTCCTTCCGTTCTCCCCGTGCCTGCGGGTTTATACTCTAAGTACAACAAACTCCTCTGTGTTGAGTGGAACCCGAGTCCCCTTCTCTGAAGTGCCCCCCTCGCCTCTTCAGGCATCTCAGAACAGCCGGGGAGGAAGCTGGCAGGTGCGGCGTGCACCCCAGCCTTGCAGGTTTGAAGTGTGAGGATGCTTGCTTGGCTACGTTCCCTTCCATTTGGACTGTTTGCCAGAGACTGGCCGCTGAATGCTGGCTACCGGGAGAGACCAGAGAAGTTGCAGGGGGGTCTGGTCCCACCTGGTGGCTGTCTTCCCAGCCACGCACCCTGGTTACCTAGAGCTTCCAGGCCTGGCGGGGGGGTTCTGGGGTCCAGGTAGGGTACAGCTCTATGGATGGAGGGACGTCCTCCAATGAACTTGCCATGGACCAGCGCCCGGGTCTCAGATCCCCAGCCGGGAGGCTAAATCCCCTCTCGGCTGCGCACGTAGGGTTTTAACCGGACCCCGGGTGCAAATCATCATACCCTTGCCGTCATGCACATTTCAGAACCGGAGCCTGTGCTGTCCACGGGGTGCACTGGCTCCTCGGGAGAGAGAAACCAGGGATGGGTTGTTTGGTCTCTATGTTGTTTGATGTTGGAGCCCCGCCTGCTTTTATAACAATCCCACGGCCACAGCCACAGGCTGCCTGGGGGAGAACTGGCTGGTGCCGAGCTTTGAAAGTTAAGCTATTCTTCATGGCAAGATTAAAGATTATCCTGCCTGAGCCTCCATCAGACACTGCTAGACCGACTGCACTTGATCTAGATTTTTGAGTGGGTTGGGTTACCCGGGAGGAGGGGCATGGTGGAGGCACCTGGGAGATACCAGTAAAGACGGAATCAATACAGGACTCTCCAGGCCCCCTGAAATGATGCTTTTTTATCCTGCAGCTCTTATCGAGTAAACACAGTTGATGAATCAAAACAAAACCAGAGAAACCAGAGCCTGCCTGGTCTACAGTGGGAAGAAGTGTTTGAAGCCGGGCGTGAATTTGAATTTTAGCTCCTTCGCTTTGTGGCTGTGGAACTTTAGCCGCATTATGTGTCCCTATGGGGTTTTGACCTTTTCTGCCTATAACGTGACTTAAGGCTAGTGATGCCCTCCCAGGTTGTTGGGAGAATTCAGTGAAATTATGAAAGCTGAGTGCCTGATACTCATCAGGACCTTTTAATTTTAATGTTTTATTTATTTTTGAGAGAGAGAGAGAGACAGTGTGAGCAGGAAAGGGACAGAAAGAGAGGGAGACACAGAATCCGAAAACAGGCTTCAGGTTCTGAGCTGGCTGTCAGCACAGAGCCCAACATGGGGTTCGAACCCACAAACTGTGAGATCATGACCTGAGCCGAAGTTGGACGCTTAACCAATGGAGCCACCCAGGCGTCCCTCATCAGGACCTTTTATTTTATTTATTTATTTATTTATTTTTTATTTTTATTTATTTCTTTAAAAAAAATTTTTTTTTTTTAATGTTTTATTTATTTCTAGGAGAGAGGGAGAGACAGCGTGAGCAGGGGAGGGTCAGAGAGAGAGGGAGTCACAGACTGAAAGAGGCTCCAGGCTCTAAGCTGGCAGTCAGCACAGAGCCGGACGTGGGGCTCGAACCCACGAACCGCGAGATCATGACCTAAGCGAAAGTCGGACGCTTAACCGACTAAGCCACCCAGGCGCCCCATTATTTTTATTTATTTCTAGGAGAGAGAGAGAGACAGCGTAAGCAGGGAGGGTCAGAGAGAGAGAGGGACACAGACTGAAACAGGCTCCAGGCTCTGAGCTGGCAGTCAGCACAGAGCCCGATGCGGGGCTCGAACCCACGAACCGCAAGATCATGACCTAAGCGAAAGTCGGACGCTTAACCCACTAAGCCACCCAGGCGCCCCTCATCAGGACCTTTTAAAGAAATGTTTTCTTTTTTTAAAAGAGCAGGGATATACCAGTGGATATATTGATAGGGGTTCAACTGAATGATGTGAATGGATTGATCGCTTAGTCTATATTTCAGGGTCAGATTTGGTGTCTATACTTGGGAATCACGTTACGAAGACCCACAGGCCAGTCCTTGGCAAGCACTGACTTTTCTAGGCGGAGGCTTGGAATCCTTTGGAGATGGGAGACGTGATTGGGGTTGAGCCATCCAGCAAGGTGGACGCAGCAGCACCTTGTGTTGGGAAGAGAGTTAGGTCGGTGGAGATGAGCAGGGCTGACCCTCTAGGTGAGTGAGGAAGTTGGTATGAGCCAAAGTGCAGAGGCAGGAATGTGCCGGAGTGTTCAGAAGGTGACTGGTCCAGTCTGGGTGAGAAAAGGGCCCAGGGTGGGGCAGAGTTCATGGGTCCTCGTTAATAATCAAGGGACCTTTATGATTCACTTCCCCTTCTGCTGTTGTTTCAGCCTGTGGACGTGGCCTCCTAGGCTGGCTTGTGGCCAGCATTCCTTGATGAGTGGGTACCGGGGGGACGCTGTTGGTTTGGGGATGGGATGCTCTACGTGTTTCAGGTTGTTTCGCATCCTTAATTGAGCCCACAAAATGAGAGTCACGGGACCATTAGAATCTCTCTCCACATTTCTACCCGGGAGCTGTCACCACCCATCTGAGACTTAATAGGACAACATGTATGCAAATGAAAGGGGGACGCCGTGCTTCCCCAGAGCTGTCTCCACTTATGGACACAGAAGAGTTGTGGTCTCCACTTATGGACACAGAAGAGTCGTGGTAACTACGTGTGCCCCTCACTCAAAAGACTCTTTGATGTGAAGCTCCAGCTTTGAGGCTCTTGGAAAATCAATAGTTGATGTAATAGTCATTCTGTGAATTGTGTCCATTGTAACCCAAGTACTCTCCAGCTGTGGGAAGAATCCAGCAAAGTGATACAATAACCCATGACCCTTCTGGATACTTCCATGGAAGATTATGTATTGCATTGGATACCGATGCTGCAGCTTGTATTTCTGTTTTCTAACATATCGCCCATTTTCTCTCCACGTCAAAGCAACCAGAGCTCTCTGGTTCTTGGGTTAACTTCATGCAAGGACAGCGCCCAGCAGATATTTACTGAGTGTCTGCTTGGTGTCAAGCCCTCTCCCAGCCACCAGGTGGATATGGACTTACCTCTGTCCCATGTCAGGGAGTCCATTCCCACGGTCCCGTTGGGATATAATGACAGGGGATTGTTTTAAGTGTCTAACAAGGGAGCCCTGTGAAGATGCCATGAAGGACTTTCAGACGAAGTGGTATTTTAAGTTGAAATGGGAAGAATAAATGGGAATTAGCCAGATGAAATGGGGGAGAAGAACATTTTGTGCAGAGGGGACAAGTCATGCAGAGGCCGAGGTGGGCAGGAGCATGGCTCTTAGACACAGCTCTACACAGCCGACAAAGATCGCCTTTGGTAATAAATTATCTGTAAAAAAAAAAAAATGCCTTTGGTGCCATGTTGGACCTGGGGCATCTGGTGTGCAGAGCTCTTGAGCCCCGCCCGGGGTGAAGACGTGCATGCCTTTGGAGTCGGGGGTAGAGCTTCTGGATTTTTTCCATTGAGCGCAGCTAATGGGGCTTTGGGCCGTTATCTGAGGGATCAGAAGGTCTGTGATTCACTTCCTTTCAAACAGTTTCAGCTCTGAAGTCCTGCTCCCCACTACTAATAGTATAGATTGGCCCTGGTGCTGGGCCACAGAGCTGGGCTGGCTTTTGTCTTACTCTTCTGGATGCTTTGGGGTGCAGCAAGTACTGAGATCCCAGTGCCCGGTGGGGTGTGTTCTCTCCTCTCCCCATGTCCATCTCATTTCCTTTTCATGTCCCTGTCCCAGGCCAGGAGGGGCAGCTCCATTCAAGCACCATTTTTTGTGTCGGGGAGGATTAAAATGTAGATGATGAAGCAGAGGATGATGGTAATATATTCACCACTTATATCACCACTGTGTCCCCGTATTAATTACCTAATATGTGCCAAGACCCCTGTTGGGTATTTTATGTTCAATTCACACATAAGCCGTACACGTAGGGGAATTGCTCATTTTCCATATAGGGTATTGAGGCTCAGAGAGGTCCAGTACAAGGATCATGGTCACACAGCTCATTATAGTGGCAGGATAGTTCTCGCTCCCAGTCCTGGGCTCTTCCCACTAAGCCACACGAAGCCCCTGCCAAAATGGAGTTTGGCAGCGCGGTTCACAGGCATTGGTGGCTCTGGCCCCATTCAGTCTCCTCTTTCGACCTCAGTGTCTCAGTGAACATATGCACAAAATGTGAAGACCCGCTACGAAAAAAAGGGCTTAAAACATCTCATTGAGGGTTTTCCAGTATTGGTTATGTGTTGAAACGAAAATACTTTGGGGACAGTAGGTGAAATAAAGCCCCCTGTCGACATGAGTTTTACCCGTGTTGTCTGACTTTCTAGAACACGGCTGCTGGAAATGACAGTGTAGCCTTTGTGGCCTGCGTTATATGCTGACACAGAAGGACTAAGGTAGACTGATTTCTAAGGATCTTTTAGTGCTTCAGTTGGCAAAGTCGGTGCCTCCGTTTTCCCCTTCTGAAGCCCCCTTCTGAGACTCTCGGGGGAACGCCCATCCTGCCTGACCTCTGACCCCATCACAGGAAGTCCAGCATCACCGCCCCAGACAAGTCATCAAATGCCTCACCTACGGAAGGGAAGGGAATCTTGCCCTCCTCGTTGGGTTGTTCAGATAAGATGATACCCGTGAAGCCGCCACACCCAGTAGGGGCTTTCTGGGGCTGTCATTTGGCACCCTCGTGACAGACAGCAGGTGTTAATGGCATTGTCCCTGCTGTGGGCGATGGTCATTTCCTTAGCAAAGCTTGTCGCTGATGCAATGCCACACAGATGAGCCACCTGTGTCAGCCAGGGTGGCGCTGCCCGGGGACGTGGGTGGGAGGCCTAGATTTGACTTGGCGCTCCTGGCTCAAGGATGCCAGAGCCCTCTGAGCAAATGGGTCAAGTCCCCAGCCGCAATCCCGTCTGCGGGGGCCCTCAGTGGCTCCCTGGGGATCTGTCTGCTTCCTCAAGTGGGTTTAGCTCTAGAGAGCCTGGCGTCAGAGCCTGATAATGGCGGCTGAGGGTGCGGATGGGGCCGTTGTGGCTGCTGGTGGGGGTGAGGGGGCGGGTGGACACAGATGGAGGAGGGAGGGAAGGGCCCGCGCTGCCTCGGGAGAGTGTTCTGTCTGAAAACAGGGCGTCCTAGGCCACGAAAGCCGTGGGTTCCAGGGCGAGCCTGTGGCAGCCGCCGTTCTCATGTCCACGTGGTTATGGAAGTCATAGACTTCACGCTTCTGCCACCGTGGCTTCCGTGTCATGCCTCTGGTCTTTTCCACGAATTCATACTTTCCACGCTTGTACTCATGACCCGTTGAGCGCCCTGCGTTGCACGCCACGGCTCATCTGGGGCCTCCTTCCACGCTGTGCAAAGCCCCTCTCTGCCCTTGACCTTGTGTCTTGGCTCTTGTCACTTCATTTTCACACTGCTGTGATTTGTGACGTGAGCCCTTTGCAGGAAGGTAACATAGATAGGAGCTTTTAAAATAAGCTTCCTTCCAGGGGCACCCGGGTGGCTCAGTTTAAGCGTCCGACTTCGTCTCGGGTCATGATCACAGGTTTTGTGGGTTCGAGCCCCGTGTCGGGCTCTGTGCTGACAGCTCAGAGCTTGGAGCTGCTTCAGATTCTGTGTCTGCTTCTCTCTCGGCCCCTCCCCTGCTTACACTCTGTCTCCCTCTCTCAAAAATAAATAATAAAGGTTAAAAAATAAAATAAGCTTTCTTCCAAAGATAGTTTGGAGAAGGGAAAGCAGGTTATTGAGGGTCTCTGGGCTCCCTTTCCTCTTCTGCCAAGTGTGGATGACGACACCCAAGTCACCGCGGGCAAGGCTGGATGTGCTCATTTATGTGCAGCCTGTCTCATTTTGCGCTTGCTTCTGCCGAATCTGCTTCCCCTCCCTGCAGGTGTAAATGGCCCTTTTCAAGCACAAACGGGCCTGCTCACCTGTTACAGATCTTCCTGCTTGATGCTTGGCCCCGTGTCTCGGCCCAAGGTCTCAGCCTGGGTGGGAAGCTGCTTTCTCCCGCGTACGGATTGTGCGTATTCGGGGAGGGGCTGGCACCTAGGGGAGGCGCGCTGCTTCTGCTGAGGTCACCACCTCTGCACGACTGGCCCTTCCCTCTGGGGCCCCTGGGCTGCTGGTCATGTGGCCCCTTGCGCAGTCTCCGTTTCTGCGGCCCAGCCTGTCTCCAGGAGCGATAGAGAAGGAGGGAGAAGCTCGTGGTGGCTGAAGGGGAGCCCCCCTGATGCGGCGGGGGGCCGCCTGGCACAGGCTGAGCAGACAGGTCTCTCCCGCACGCAGATCTTTCCGCCCGTAACAGTGTGGAGAGAAGCAGGTTCCCGTGTTGGCCGGGGTAGCAGACCTGCCGGGTGAGGGCGGGCAGCGGAGAGAGCTGCAGGCGGGCACCAGTCGGGAGCTGAGCGCGGTGGCGCCGGTCAGCTGGGCTGGGGCAGGGACCGCCACCGATGTCGTGAGAGTCAGGGCGGGCGAGAACGCTGGGACCCGAGCGCCCTCGCTGCTGGCAGGGGCGCAGATGGTTCTGCTTCTTTGGAAAAGTTTGGTAGAGAGAATCCATTCGCAAGAGAACTGGAAATGTGTTCATGCACACAGCCCTCTCTCTCTCTCTCTCTCTTTCTCTCTCTCTCCATATATGTATATATATGACGACACCCAAGTCACCGCGGGCAAGGTTGGATGTGCTCATTTATATGCAGCCTGCCATATATACATATTTATATATGTATAAATAATGTATATTTATTTATAAATATATATATGTATTTATATATATATTTATATTTATATATATTTTTATATATATACATTCCCAGGTCATCGTGTTTGCTCTCTTCACAGTAGCCAAAACGTGGGAACGATCCAAACATCCCTGAGCTGTGTGACTGGGCATCCAGGGGACGGCGCCTCCTACGGAGGGGTTGTGCTCCGTGATGAGGAGGGAAGGAAGACCTTGCACGTGACCCTGGTGGATTGCACAAACATGCAAAGAGAGGGAAACCAGATTCTGAAGGCTCCATGTGTGATTTGTTTATAGGACGTTCTGGAAAGGCCAGAATCCTAGAACCAAAAACAAAAAAGGGTCTGTGGTTGTCAGGGGCTGAGGATTGACCACAGAGAGGCACACAGAAACGTGTAGAATATTCTGTAGGATGGTTACACAACTTGACTCGTCAGAGCTCATAGAACTGTACTCACGAGAGGGTGCATTTTGCGATAGGTGAGCTGTGCTTCAGTAAACAAGACTTGAAATGGGGGGGAGGGGGAGAGAAAGAGACCCCCTAACAAGCTGAGAGTGTCCTTATCGTAGGTGCGTTCATGATGCTGGTGTGTCCGTTTAAACGGGACGTGGCACAAAAGTGGTCTATCTTGGTTCTGTGACTATTGATGTAGGTAAGCACCTTCTAAACCGATCTTTGAAATCTCTTCCTCACAAAAGCCACAGGAACCCCGCCGAGCCCTGGGCATAGATTTACCTTGTAAATGAGACTTTACAGACTTCTGTCAAGCCTAGAAAAGTGAGCCCCCCAGAGAGAGAGGCACAGGTAGGAATCTGGAAGCCTCCCTTTCACTCTGGCCCCCAGCAGCACCAAGCCCCGAGGCCTTTGTCTTCTCCACCTCCTGAGAGAGACGGACTTAGAGGCGATTCTGGAACAGTCTTGATTAGGTTTGGCTGTGAGTTACAGAAAGCCCCAAATAATAGTGTCGTTAACAGGTGCGCACTTGTGCACGGGCAATCTGGAGCTGGTGTGCCACAAAATCTGAGGGACTCAGGCTTCCTCTAGCTCAACACACTGCCATCTCCCGGTATGGCTCTTGACCTCGTGATCCGATATGGCTGCCAGAGCTCCAGCCCTTACCATTAGTGTCTCAGGCAGCAGGACGGAGGAAGGGACAATAAATAGGGGTCAAGCAAGAGAGGAATGCTAGATCGTTGTTAAAGGAAGTTTTAAAAAAGTAGCTCTTGGCGTTTCAGCTTCCATCTCTTTGGCCAGCACTTGGTCACGTGGCTGCAGTGAACTTTGAGGCAAGCTGAGAAAGAGAGTCTGTGTGCCCACCCAAGAACGAGGTTCTAGTTCTACGGGGGGAAGAGAGAATGGATGTTTGGGGTGAAGGAGGCAATCACTGGTTTCCACCACACCTCCGAGCTCCACCCTGTTTTTGCTGTAGGGCCCGGGACCCGTGTCTGAGCTCTTTAGGTCTTAGTTTTCCTGTCTGTAAAGTGGACACAGTAACTCCTTCCGTTCTTGCTTGTTATGGGAATTAAACAGGGTGATGAGTATTTCATCCCTGGGGCCCTCAGTTTCCCCATGGTGACCATGGTTATTACTCCTGTGTTTTCTCTAAGTGGCCCCTGGTCGTTGAGGGGCCACTTCAGGGAATACCACAAAAAGAGTACACGCTTTGAAGATCCCCAAGATGCAGCCATCTGACCGTGTTTACCCAGCAGTTAACTCTGACAGGCCCACAGGACCAAGCCGCTGGCTTTCTGGTATCACCACTGGGCTCAGTGCCTTTCTGTGCCCTGAAGTGATGCTGTTGTGTCCTTATTTGGCCTGAGGCACCGAGGGGATCAGAGACTCGCCCAAGGTCACATGATCAGCGAGAGGCGGGCCGGGATTTGAGCCCACGCAGCGTGGGCCGCGTGTGGGCTCCCTCGGTCTACCGCAGACACCCACGGCTTCGTGCAGGGACAGATGGTGTGCACGGCAGGGCAGGACAGTGGGGCACGGGTGGAGGGCGGGGGCGGAGGACAGAGGGAGATGATGGCGAGGGTGGATAGTAGGCCGTGCTCCTCAGGAATGATCTAGATGATGTCGTGACGTTTTATTCCGTTTCCTGTTGAACTGTTGGTTTTCAGAATACGTACCGCACGTGCGGGGAGGGGGTGCGGGGCTGTCACGGACACACTTTCCAGGGTGATGCGAACCCCAGCCCTGCCACGCCGGCTGGGAAGCCTCTCGGAGCTTCTGCTTTGTTTTCCCTCCCGTCGTGGGCCTGATGCCAGGCCTGGTTGAAAAGACTGGACGTATCCAGTCCAGAGCGTGCCTGGCGCCTGTTAGCGGCGGCCTGTCCGCCCCTTAACCCGTCCTGACTGCGGCCCTCACAGGCTCTGTGGCCCCCGCTCCCCCAGGCTGAGGGTCTGCTCTGCAGATCAGCCTCCTTCAATGTAGGACCCACCGTGCCCTTTTCCTTGGGAATGGAGCAAGACTTCTGTCCTGAGTGTGAACCAGGGCAGCCGGGTTCGAGCAGTCAGCGCCCAGGTGCGTCGGCGCCCAGGTGGGGTCGGCATGGCGCCCAGGTGCGTCGGCGCCCAGGTGGGTCGGCATGGCGCCCAAGTGCGTCGGCGCCCAAGTGGGGTCGGCATGGCGCCCAGGTGCGTCGGCGCCCAGGTAGGGTCGGCATGGCGTCCAGGTGCGTCGGCGCCCAGGTGGGTCGGCGCCCAGGTGGGTCGGCACCCAGGTGAGTCAGCACCCAGGTGGGTCAGCACCCAGGTGGGTTGGCGTGGCGCCCGGGTGGGTCGGTGCCCAGGTGTGTTGGTGCCCAGGTGGTTTGGTGTGGCACCCAGCTGGGTCGGCGCCCAGGTGGATCGGCACCCAGGTGCTCAGGGTGAGAGGAGTGGCCGAGCCCCTCACTGTCACATCCGATTGCCACAGCCACCTTTTCCCTGCGATTCCTGACCCCAGGAGAGGGGAGAGAGGCAGGTCGCTGTGTTTAAAAGCCCCCTGGATGGACCCCAGGTCCCTGGCAGCGTCTCTCTCCTGGAGGTAGAGATGCCAGTGGGCATCTGATGTCTCCTTCTCTTCACTTTGTGTATTCCCTAATTTTTCCATAAACAACATGTTGAGTTTTACTAATAAGAAAAATGGTTTTCAAAGAACGAGCTTCCAGCTCACTCCCCGGTGCATGGGCGGCTCTCAGACGCTCCTTCCAGCCCCGCCCCCAGCCCTGCCTTTCCCCGCAGACACAGCCACCCAACTAGAGTTGCTTTGTCTCCATTTCAACCTACTGGATGCAAATGCAACTTCTTAAAACTCATGAATAATTCACATGACAAAAAGAGCATTGGCTAGACAGCAAATCTGCTCTGGGAGTTCAAGTTCCTTGTTTGACAGAGGCTGCCGGAGAAACGTCAAGTGTTAGGCAGCCAGAGGGTGGAGCTGCCAGCTTAGTGGGTCTTCAGCAGGTCCCCCTCTCCCTAGAAGTGAAGGGTTGGATTTTGCTTCTGACTCCGATCTGCTGGTTGTGACTGCCTCGGTGGGAGGTGGGGGGTGGGGGGGCGCCTCGGCTCAGTGTGCGGGGTTTGATTAGCAATGTCCGCCATGGTGCTGGATGGGGAGTATTTCGTACAGAGTGGAGGGTTTACTGTCCCAGGACTAGATTATCTCAGTCATCTCTGTGACAGCCCATCTGTGAACCGTACCCGGGGCTGGCCACATGATTGGTGGAGTCCAGTCCAGTGCAGAATGACGGTCGGGTCCTGGCTGAGAGTTGGAAGTTGGTCTCTCCTTACCGGGAGCTCACTGCCCCAAGCCCTCAGACAGGAGCTCTCTGAAGCCCAGGAGGGGACTGGCCCTGGGCCCGGGTTCCTGCTTGCTTAGGGCCATTCCTCTGGTGCCTACAGATGCCTGGGCCCCAGACTTGTAATGTCCCCTCACCCCACTCTCCTTTTGCCATCTTGTCTCTGGCACCCATCCACTATGCCTGGGTCACGTTCTCAGCCCTGGAACCTGCTAACAGGTGACTTTCCCTGACGCGGAGGTCTCTGCAGATGTGATCGAGTTGAGAATCTTAAATGGAGAGATTAGCCTGTATCGTCCGGGTGGGCCGACGAGGCCCCAAGGGTGCTCACAAGTGAAAGAAGACAGCAAGAGGCCAGAGCCAGTGACGTGGCCTGAGAAAGCCTTGACCAACTCTTGCTGGCTATACAGATGGAAGGAGCCCAGGAGCCGAAGGATGGGAGTGGCCCCTACAAGCCGGAAAAGGAAAATGGATTTTTTTCCCCAGAACATCCACAAAAGAATAGAGTCCTTGATTTTGGCCCAGTAAGGACTCATTTCAGACTTCTGACCTCTGGAACGCTGAGCGAACTTACATGTGCAGCTTTGTTTCAGCAGCAACAGGAAACTCATCCAGGAAGCAGTTCGTGATCAGGGGAAAGCCCCTGAGGCGGTGAACAATGAGAAGTAACTGCTATACCAAGATTTTCAGTGAAAAGTGCTTTGGAAAGAGGAAACGGCATGTGCAAAGGTCCTGAGGCAAGGATATGTTCGGGGGTCGCTCTTTGGTTGTGGCCGGCTGTCGCTTTAAGCGACGTGGTCCTTTGGACAGCATGACAATGCTGACCTTTGCCCCTTCCCCGGCCTCGCCTCTCCTTTACTGTGCTCATGTTTGCCCCTCTGCCCTCAGTGCCCCTTTAGCCCAGCAAATTCTACTATGCATTCAAAGAGCCTCTCCTGAGACCCACCCCTGCGCAGACTAACAGCTTCTGCCCCTACCCCCCCTTGCAATTCCAGGCTCTTATCACACTTAGTGCACCAGTCACTTGTTGATACATGTGTGTCGCCTCTGCAGGGCTGTTTCTCAGGAGTAGAGGCTCTCAGTCACCCACCCGTCCCTGGCACTTGGTACGCTGCCCGGCCTGCAGGACGCGCAGTGTTTGCTGAGACAGCTCCGACCTCAGGACCGGTTATGGCCTCCCGCGTCCCCTTCCCAGCCAGCAGCTCCTTAGATTAGACGGAACTATGCAGCTCGTAAGCGTCGCAGCCTGAACACCGTGTCCCGGGGGTGCTGCCCTCCACCCTGCGATCATGATCATGACCCAATGGACTGAGCTTGTCACGGGGCCTGAGCAGGCGAGAACCCAGCAGGGGGCTCACAGAGGCGAGGGCGAGGTTGGCTGAAGGGCTGTTCCAGAGGCGGGCGCAGGAGGAAGACCCCCTCCCAGGGAATGTGCAGCCCTCGGGGGACTCACAGCAGCGGGGAGCTGTTATGGGCACGGAGAAGGGGAGGAGCTGGAGGGACCCTAGAAAGCCGTTGCCTGGTGAGGGGTCCCTCCGGCAGGAGCTGTGGGCGGAGGTGGATGAATGCAGCCCTGGCTGAAACCACAGCTGGGGAGGTGAGGGTGGCTGGCGTGGGATCAGTCATCTGAGCCTCCCACTACGCCCCCTCCCTCAGTGGTCTTTCTGGTATCGCCCATGGAGGAACCCAGCAGGTGGCCAGAGAAGGAGGTGCCTGGGGAGGCAGCCTGTGGACCCATCAGCCTCCTGCCCCGGGGGATGAATTGGTGGGAGGGAAGGTACCCCAGGAGACTGAGCTATACAGGGACTTACATTCTACTCCTCAACAGGGCACTTGACAATCAGTGTTCTTTCTGCCTGTTTTTATAGACCGTGAAGTAACTTACAAGCTCACGCGGAGCGGAAGGGCCAGGCGAGGGAGAGGGAGCTGGGCTGTCCCCAAGGTCTTTCTGCTCTCTGTGATCCTTCCACCCAAAAGCTGGTGGGCTTGGGTCAACTTGTCGTGGGTCCCTGAGCCCTGTCCGTGTGCAAGCCCCGCTCCATGCACCCCCGACAAGCGCCTCGGCCCTTCTCCTTCCAGAGCCATCCTGGGGTTTGGTCTCCAAGAGCCTAGCTTTCTTCTCCTTTACTACAACCATCACAGTTAGTAATTCTGTGGTTGTGATTGTGTTTCTTTTTTTTTTTTTTTTTTGGTAATGTTTATGTTTTTGAGAGAGAGAAAGAGTGTGAGCAAGGGAGGAGCAGAGAGAGAGACACACACACAGAGAATCTGAAGCAGGCTCCGGGCTCCGAGCTGTCAGCACAGAGCCCGACGCAGAGCTCGAACTCACGAACCGTGAGATCATGACCTGAGCAGAAGTCGGATGCCTAGCCGACCGAGCCACCCAGGTGCCCCTATGGCTGTGTTTCTGGATTAACACCTGCTTCCCAAGGCAAGCTGGGCCCTGCGTCCTGCCAATGATTGTAGCCTCCTCTGGTGTCTGGAACATAGCAAGTGCTTAGCAAACACCTCTAGAAACACATTCTTCAGCCGGCAGGCTGACTACTCTCCTGGCTCTTTGGGGAAGGGGGGTGCCTGGAGAGTCACCCCGCATCCCCTGCATCTCATCGATCTAGTCCCAAGGGGGCTGTGAACAGCACCTGCTCCTGCAGTCTGCTGCCCACCCCCCCCCACCCCCCCAGGCGGGCTGGAACCAGCTCTCTCCCTGCTGATGTTGTGCAAGCTTTAGCTGCAGCCTTAGGTGAGAGACTGCGGAAGGAGTGGGCTTTTTCCTTTCTTTCTTTACGCCGCCTCCTTTCTTACCATTTCCAGCACCAGGCCCCATTTCAGGGGAGAAGGTGGGTTTGTCTGATGGCCCCAAAGAGGGAGGGAGGGAGGGAGGCACCCGGAGCCCACCCTCCTCCTCACAGGAAAAGCCCAGTCGGGGGATTTGTTGCTGCCAGGGGCTCAGTTTTACATTTCACGAACCAGACGGGGCCACTCCGGGGGCCGTGCACCAGCGTGGCCCTGCCCCTCGGGCGCCGGCGCTGGGGTCTCTACAGCTTTCTCCTGCCTGTGAGGTCAGCCACTCAGAGTCGGCTGGAAGCTGCTCCCAGCCTTGGGTCCGGGGCGACCGAGAAGAGCCCAGAGCCTGGCCGACTTCCCAGGAGGGCTCCACACACATATCTGTGTGTCTGATTTGACTTCAGAACACATGAGAGAAGACTTGGGAGTGTAGGGTGGGGGGTAGAGAAGGAAAGGAAAGGGTCTTTGAACCCGTTCGCTCCGGCGTGATTATTGCCGTCTTCTGTATTTATTTATTTTAATTAACTCTCAGATACATTTATATTTGTTCTCACAGCCGTGAAAGGCTACGTGCAAAGCTGTGTTCTCTGCTGCGCCGCCGGCCTCCCTTTTTCCTGCCCTTGCTTGCTTCTGATCACGTTCGGTGGCTGGTTGGGGACGCAGGGTTGAATTAGCCATGTCCTTGGAGATGCACAGACTCAGGGCTCCCCTGCGGCCCCTCCCCCCGCAAGCTGGTTTGTGTTAATCCTTGATGATGTGTCTCTAGCTCCCAGCAAATCGTGGCTCCTGGGAGAGCTGGTGTTTTTAGCCGGGGAGCCAAGCTCGGAGACCCGCCCCCCCCCTCCCGCCCTCTGCCAGCCTGGGAATCCAGGGAACAGGTGCAGAGGGTGCCCCCTGCCCCCTGAGAGTGCAAAAGGGGAGAGCTGTTCTCAGGCTCTTGACCTGAAGCTATTTAAAGTCAAGGGCACAGGCTCCCAGGAAGGAAAATCAATGTGTAAGACAGTATAGCTCTGCTCACACCGCCCAGGGGGGTGCGGGTGGGGGGAGCCCTGGGAAGGCAGATCTCCTCACGTTACTGGTCTTTGTGTTGTTGTTATTTAAACCATTCTAGGGAAGGTTATGAAATCTCTGGAGCCTTTTAAAAATAGCATGGTTTCTGGCGTTCAAAGTAGCCCGTGTCCACTGGATACAATATGGAAAATACCTAACATACAGAGAAGAAAATAAAAATTATCCCACATGGCACCTCCTGGAAGTGACAACCATTAATGTTTTGATACGTTTGCTCTCCAGGCTTTTTTTTTTTCCTGTAAAGGTGTTGATGGTTTTCACATCAATGGCATCACAGGCTGTATTCTGGACCTGCATTCTGGTCCCAGTGTCACTGCTCCATGGTCTTAGCGCCTAGCGATGTGGAGCTAATGACTTATTCTCTCCATGCCTCAACCCCTTCCTCTGTGAAACGGGTCTGAAGTCGAGCCTTCCTCACAGGCTGCAAGGCTAAATGAAGTCATGTGAATACACGTCCAGCCCAGTCTGGGCACCCAGTGAACTCGTGATAAACGTTTGTAGTTACCGTTAGTGATTTCAGTCAACCGTATATACCATTTTGGACCCTACTGGTTTTCATTTCCTATTATGCTCTCAGAATTTCCCCAGGTCTGAAATGTTGGGTGAACATCATTCTGTAGCTGTGTGAGAATTCTCCTTATAATGTCCTTAGCCACCATTTACAATTCATTTCTGCTTTTTCACTCTCTTCCTTACATCCTGTGATGGTGAGATTCCCATCCCCATTTCTAATGATCTTTTAGGACAGACCCTGAGATGCACACGCATCGGGTCACCAGCTGGGGGAATTTCTTTCTGAGGCTCTGGACAGACACCAGACTGCTCTTCAGAAGGGTGAGAGCACTTCGCGTCCCCCAGCCCCACCTGCTAGGGCCCCCTCACCCCCTCTCCCCCTCACCGGCATTCTGGCTGGGTTGATGTTTATTTACAACGGGGATCAGTCCCAGCCATGCCTGTAACTGGGAGCCTCTGGAGATGAGAGGCGGCTCCTCTGGCCAGTGACATTTCCAGGGAGGGTGTGGGTGGCCTGGTTCTGTGTTTTTAGCGTAGGCAGCACACAGCCCCTGTTGTCAGGCAGCTCTGAGAAGGGCGAGAGCCCGAAGATGCAGATTGGTGTGGGCGGGAGGAGGAATCTGTTTACAGAGCCATCGCTAGGCTGCCAGGCTCCCATTTAGCAGGGGCCCTGCAGCAGGTGGTTTCCTGGACGGTGAGCCAAGCCCCAGACAGACAGGAAGCGCCTCGCCTCCCGCTAAACTTGGGAGTGTTTCATCGTAACCAGGGACACCACGGCACCCCCCCGTTCCGGCCTGCCGAAGCCTGTTGCGTCTCTTCTAATGATTCTCATTCTTCCGGGGAGGAAGAAATGCAGAACTGGACGCCAGAGCCTGGTTGGGTTAGAGCCTAGCAGGTGGCTCCCAGAATGTCAATCCTGGCCAGAACCCTGGCGTCGGTAGCTGGTGGTTCCGGGGGCTGTGCTCTGTCCGTGCCTGTGTTCACGAGATTTCCGCCGCACGCGGGTGCTCCCGGCGCCTTGTTCTGGGCTGCCGGGAGGAGGTGCCTGGAGGACAATGGGGTGCTCCCACTCCCCACTCCTCATCTTCACACGCCTAACTCCTGCGTATTTTATTTTATTATGATTTTTTTTAATTTGGAAAAGGAGCCTTTGCGGGTGGGCAGATAATCATGAAGTGTATAAAAGTAGCCGCTTGAAGCGTCAAGCTGGTGGCATGTAGCACACTGACAGTGTGTTAGCACCTCTCCCTAGTTCTACAACATTTTCATCACCCAAGGAGGGGGGTCTCCACGCCTGTTAGCAGTTTCTCCCCATGACTCCCCCCCACCCCAATCCTAGTGACCACTAAGATCTGCTCTGACAGTGGAGTTACCTGCTCTGGACGTAAAATATAATTGGATTGTATGATAGACGGCCTATGTGTCTGGCTTTTTAAATTTTGCGTGATGATGTCTGGATTCATCCACAATGTAGTACGGATCAGTGCTTCATTCCTTTTTAAGGGACAAGTAATGTTCTGGGGGACTGATATTACATTTTCCGTCCCCGTTCTCCTGCCTTACTATCTGGGACATAGTATTTTAAAGTAAATTTAAGGGGCCAAGCTTCTGACTCTTGATTTCAGCTCAGGTCATGAACCTCATGGGTTCAGGGTCGTGGGATCAAGCTGCACGTCAGGATCCATGCTCAGCATGGAACCTGCTTGGGATTCTCTCTCTTTCTCTCTCCCTTTGCCCCTCTCCCCAGCTCGTGCTCTCTCTCTCTTTAAAATAAAATGAAATGAATTTCAGACATTGCACCCATCCATCCACAAATATTTTAGTTTGTTTCTTTAAAAGATTAAAAACTCTTTAAAAAACTGGAGGAGATGAGCACTGGGTGTTACATGGAAACCAACTTGACAATAAACTATTTGTTAAAAAAAAAATCAATTTACATTTTGTCTGAATAGAGCCTTCTGGTTTGAAATATCTTCATATACTGTCATTTGATCAAATAAATTTCTTAGAAAATTAAAATAAATAAATAAATAAAAACCGTGGCCACAATACCGTGGTCATACTTAAACCAAAGAGATAGTTTCTGAAGGTCACCAAACAGCCAAAGAAAGTGGTTTACAGGCTGGCATTTGGCACCCAGGCATCCCTCATCCTCTCTCCTCCTCCTCCCACAGATCAGAGATCTCATGTACACTTTATCAAGTGGTCCCATGTGGATCGATTATTAGTGGCTGTCTGGGGTGCTTGGCACCGAAGGATCTTGAAGTCATGCCTGGGATCTGTGGGCAAGAGTGCGGTGGTTGATTAGCGATGCCTGCCATGCAGTGGTTGATTAGAGATGCCTGCCACTGGCGCGGATGGAGCCTATGTCTTGACCACAGATCCTAGAGATGGTCTCTGCATTTATTTAGGGTCCAGTCACCTGTACACTTTCCCTGACATTCCACCTGCTCACCCCTTCTCCTTCCCCCCCCCCATCTTGCCCTGTTTAATAGCCAGCTCAGATGTATGCTCTTCTAAAAGACCTGGTCAGCCCAACCATTCACTGTTAACCTTTTCCTCTCTGGACTTCTGGGTCTTGTTATATGTCTCCAGAGGAGGAAGCACATTCTGCAGGTCACTCAGTGTTTACCAAGCACTGTGTCAACAGCACAGAAGAAGCCGTACTGTTTCCCAGAAGCCTCAGCATCCAGAGGTAGGCCCTGCCTTCCCAAGCTGATTCATTCTCTCTCTCTCTCTCTCTCGCTCTCTCGCTCTCTCTCTCACTCTCGCTCTTGCTCTCTCACACACACATGCACACACACTTGAATTTCAGGCTCCCATTTCCTGGAGAGAATTCAGTGACCCCCAAGGAGTGAGTCCAATGGGTATAATTTCAGGCACCCATTAAGGATTGGTGGTTTAGGGTTTAATTTTCCATCCAGTTCAGAATCACACTCTGAAGCCATGGGATCCTGCAACAGAAAACAGCCCTGGAACCAAGGGCTAGAGAAAGGCTCCTGCTCACCTCCCCTCGGCGACCTTGGGTGGGCTGCTTTCCCTCCCCCGGTCCTGTGTCGCCCTGTGTACAAAAACGGCGTGGGCTCCGTGAGAGGCAATCCTTCTGCCAGCTTGGCAGCCGACAGCTCTCCTTCTGCTCCAGCAAAGCACAGGCCAGGCCTGCCGAAGAGAGAACTTTAAGCAAAGAGAGAGCAGGGTGGTGGTTGGAAGTGGCCGCTATTGTTTGTTTCGGGGCCACATCTGGTCTTCTGCGTGGCTGGCTGCCCCTGATCGGGAGGAATGGAAACCCCCCAGTGCCAAGGCGGGAAATGTTTTAGAAATTGGGTCTCTTGACTCTGCCCCGGGGTGGGCTTCCAGCCCGGTCCCTGCCTACATGCTAGACTCAGCTCCCCATGTAAGCCTGCCACACCTCACCCCCACTGCCCCTTGGTCAGCTCTGAACTGTCTTTCCTCAGATCTGACCCTTCCCAGCTCACCCCCAGCTCCTGCTCTTGTTCAAGACCCCATCAGGCGTGTTTGGATTCATGTTGATTCATGAATGACTCCCTGACCTCTCATTGCTCCAATTCCAGTCTCTCTCCATAAGCTACCAGAGCAGTGCTCATAAGAATTAAAGTCTTGATTTGGCCATTCCCCGTGGTTCTCTAGAAGTCCAAATCTTCATGCAAGAGCAGCCATTAGGACCTGGAATTTGCCTTCAGCCCATCCTCTTCTCCCGCAAAACCAAAGTGTACGTGCGTCTTGCATAAGCTGCTCTCCGGACCTTCTCTTCTCCAGCAACTGTGCCTAGTGCTCGCCTGTTCAGCCTTCAGAACCCGGCTCATCTGTTCCCCCTCCCATACAGCTGATGCTCTGAGGAAAATTACTGACCATGACCAGGGAGGGTCACGCAGCCCCGAAGGTGTGGCCCACGGCAGCTGAGAATGGAGTGATTCTTTGGCAGATGTAGAGCATGCGCCTGCCCACTTTTCTCTCTCCCTTCCTCTGCCAGTGCTGGAGTAGCCCATCTCCGTGCAAGAATAGCACATTGTTGGGGCGCCTGGGTGGCTTAGTCGGTTAAGCGTCCGACTTTCGCTTAGGTCATGATCTCGCGGTTCGTGGGTTCGAGCCCGCGTCGGGCTCTGTGCTGACTGCCAGCTCAGAGCCTGGAGCCTGTTTCAGTCTGTGACTCCCTCTCTCTCTGACCCTCCCCTGCTCATGCTGTCTCTCTCTCTCTAGAAATAAATAAAAATATTAAAAAAAAAAAAAAAAAAGAATAGCACATTGTCACAAAGGATCACGGGAGGCGGCAAGTCGGAATTTCTCAGATTTGTTTCCAAGTTTCTGTGCATTGAGTTTTAGCTAAGAATGTGATTGAATGGGACCATCTTCATCGCAAGTCAAGAACTATGGTCTTAGCAGATTACACGGAGAGTCAGCACTGTTTACCAGGAACACACTTGATTCTGGCCTCACGTCCCAGGGGATTACACCTGTGGAAGCATTAAATACCTTATTTTCCCCACCCAATCCCGACAGAGCTGCTCTGAGGAGGGAGAACACTTTGCCTTTTGCGAGGCCGAGGGGTTCCAGCATCCACAGCCCTCCTACTGGTGTGGGCAGCTTTATGCTGCCTCTGGACACGACCCTGGGAGGCACGTCTGTGTCCATAGCTCTGCCAGGCATCACCTCCTCAGGAAGCCTTCCTGGATACCTCCAATCAAGGGGGTTAGAGCTTGCCGCCACCAGAGTCGATAGCTGAGGCTTATTCGCCTCTAGTCCCTGAGCCTCCTGGAGGGGTGGGGAGGCTGCTTTATCTCCTGTGTCTAACACAGGGCTGGGCACAGAGGTAGTGCTCGGGCTTTGTTTACCAATTGATCGTTCTGGACTTGGGGGAGATCACCTGACTGCGCCCCACTCCCCTGCCCCAAACCTGTTTCTCTGGGTTTTGCCCTCACTTCCCTATTTCATGTGTTCACTTCCTGGTTCTCTTCCCGTAATTAGCCTAACCTTCTCTCGGCGCGGCCCTGACCCTGGACTGCTCTACCCCAGTGCCAGCCACTGTGTATTTGAAACATCAGAAGGGAAGTGTGTTTACAAAGATTTGTTTGGATCGATAAGAGAGAAGCTTTGGTTATCTAGAATCTTCTCTGTCCCAGTGACTGCCTACATGAAGTGCTGTTTCCTTGAGGTGACTCAGAGGGGTCACCAGTAGGACATGAACTTGCACCTGAGTCTCCTGATGCGCTTGCGTGGCCAGAACGTAAATTCATCGGGAGTCTGATTTCTAGGCTCGGTAATTCTTCTCCCGCGGCGTGTGTCCTGCTCTGTACGGTGTTCGCCGTGGCACGGCACCGGGAGGGCTTCCTGGCACAGACCCCACGTTATTGTGGGGCCACCTTGAGATGGCCTGTCCAGAAGGCCAGCCTCTGCTTCAGGCGTTGCTCAGCCGGGAAGGTAAGAAGTTGTCCCAGCAATAGGGGCCTCCCCTCCCACGTCCCCGTATTTATGGCAGCAGAGGGACCTGTTCCGGACCCCAGGGTAGAGATTCCTTTCCCCACTTCCGCCCGCCAGAGTGGCATATAAAGTTGACCCCCAAGAACTTTTCTTAGAGCTCCTGTGTAGCTTCATTCCTATTGATTTTAAAGATTTTATTTTATTTTTTTAAATATTTTATTTATTTCTAGGAGAGAGAGAGACAGCATGATCAGGGGAGGGTCAGAGAGAGAGGGAGTCACAGACTCTGAAACAGGCTCCAGGCTCTGAGCTGGCAGTCAGCACAGAGCCCGACGCGGGGCTCGAACCCACAAACCGCGAGATCATGACCTAAGCGAAAGTCGGACGCTTAACCGACTAAGCCACCCAGGCGCCCCTCATTCCTATTGATTTTAAAAACATGCTTCTGGAGTATCTCCGGTATTCCCCAACATAGAGAAAACAGGACAGTGATGTCCCCACATCCTTCACGCTTGAGCAGTAACAGCTGTGACCACTCCTGTGTCACCAGTGACCTGCCTGCCTGCCCTGGTTATTTTGAAGCAGATCCCAGACATTATATCATTTTATTCTCAGATATTTTAGCATAAACTCTAAAGAAGGAATGCTTTTGTGTTTTTTAAAATTTATGTTTTATTTATTTTTGAGAGATACAGAGAGAGAGAGAGATAGAGAGACAGTGCAGTCAGGGGAGGGACAGAGAGAGGGAGACACAGAATCTGAAGCAGGCTCCAGGCTCTGAACTGTCAGCACAGAGCCTGATGCGGGGCTTGAACCCACGAACTGCGAGATCATGACCTGAGCCGAAGTCGGACGCTTAACCGACTGAGCCGCCCAGGCGCCCCCAGAAATGCTTTTGGAACTTAAGTACCACAACATCATCACACTTGGGAACCAGACAGAACCACTTTAATATCACCAAACCCAGCAGCGTTTGGACAACCCCACCCCCCTGCCCCCGCCACCCCACGGCCTCAGGACTGGGCTTTGGTTTTGTTTCCTGCCATTGTTGTTCATGTGGGAGTCCAGACAAGGGCTGCATGCTGTACTTAGTTCCTCGGTCTTCAGGTCTTAAGTTAGAGGTGCCTTGAGGAGCAGGGAGGGGCTTGGAAATTCTCAGAGGGTCTAGAGGGACGGGGTCCCAAGCTCCTGGACCTCCTGCTTCTGTCTGTTCTGCTTTACATGGCAAGTGCCTCCTTATTCCTGTGTTGACTTTGTTGTATTCTTTTTTTAATTAAAAATTTTTTAAATGTTTATTTATTTTTGAGAAAGAGACAGAGAGACAGAGTGTGAGCAGAGGAGGGGCAGGGAGAGGGAGGGAGACACAGAATCCAAAGCAGGTTCCAGGTTCCGAGCTGTCAGCACAAAGCCCGACGCGGGGCTCGAACCCATGAACCGTGAGATCATGACCTGAGCCGAAGTCAGACACTTAATCGACCGAGCCCCCCAGGTGCCCCTATTTTATTGTAGCCTAAATGTCCCCCTGGCATGTGTGGTCTGCACTAGACACAAGGATGTAGAGCTGAGTCTCACCAAGAACACACATGAGGCACCCGATGTCTGTTCACCATGTATGTGTCTGCGTGTGTGCTTGTGCATGCGTGTGTGTGTGTGTGATCATGTAGATCTGTGCGTGTTCCTTGTTTCCCTTGAGTCTTTACCCAGATGTTACCTTTTCAGTAAGGCCCTCCCTAGCCACTGTATGTATGTATTATATAATGCTTTTTGAGAGAGAGAGAGAGACAGAGAGAGAGACAGAGAGAGAACGCACAAGGGAGGGGCAGAAGGAGAGGAGAAAGAGAGAATCCCAAGCAAGCTCCACACCCAGTGCAGAGCCCGACTGGGGGCCCAGTCTCAGCGCCGTGAGATCATGACCCGAGTCGAATTCAAGAGTCGGATGCTTAAGGGGCGCCTGGGTGACTCAGTCATTTGAGCGTCCGACCCGCCCAGGTCATGAACCTGCTGTTCGTGGGTTCGAGCCCTGCATTGGGCTGTGGTGACAGCTCAAAGCCTGGAGCCTGCTTCAGATTCTGTGTCTCCCTCTCTCTCTGCCCCTCCCTTGCCATACCCTGTTTCTCTTTCTCTCAAAAATAAACAAACTTTTTTTTTTTTTTTTAAAAAAAGAGTCAGATGCTTAAATGCCTGAGCCACCCAGGTGCCTCGGTAGCCACTGTATTTAAATCACGGTTTCTTGACCTCAGGGCTATGGATGTGTTTGCTGGATAATTCCATGTCATGGCGGGGGCTGCCCGGTGCACTGTGGGATGCTTAGCAACCACCTTGGCTTCTACCCTCTAGATGCCAGTAACAACCCTCCCCGCAATCGTGACAGTCAGCAGCATGTCTAGGAATTGCCAAAGATTCCCTGTTAAATATAAATTGGGGAAAAGAAAAATCACTGCTTTCCACCCATTGCGGTCACCACACCTAATCTCTGTCCCTCTTCCTCTTTGTTTAAAATTGGTCTCTTTATCCCTTCCCCCCCGGCTGCCACAGTAGACATTTTACCCATTTTTGCAAAGGATCGTTGGCTTCTCCGTACTGGACTGTAAGTGCCGCGCATCTGGGACTTTTGTCTGTGTCGCCTATCAGATACCCATCGTTGCATCCCCTCCATCAGTGGCTGGGCCACAGGAGGGATCATAAATGTGGAGGAAACGAGGGGCTCTCCAGTACTGCTGCGGGACACACGCAGAGGGAGGAAGGCAGTCAGAGTCTCCCGAGAGGAGGCTTGGAGACTCCTTTCCAAGACTCTGGAAAGTTACACGGTGCGGCTGGTGTGGTGTGGCGTCTATGTGGGAAAAGAAAGAAAACAAGACGTTTCCAAGCAGAGCAGTTGGAAAGAAAGACCAGAGGAGGAGGGAGAGCGATGGGCAGGGAGAGACCTGATGGCGGACAGGCCAGGAGGAGGCGAGCCGGGGCGGGAAAAGCGACAGGAGGTGCGCTGGATGGCAAATTCGGGGAAGAAAAATGATAATGGTCAGGAACTAGAAGGCTCGCAACGGAGGAGAGCAGGAAACTGACCAGTAAGCCACACGCCCGAACCGCGGGGACAAGCTGCCTGCTTCCTAACACCCTAAGTCAGGGGGGAGGCTTCCTGGTTGGACAGCTGAGTCCAGAGCAAGCCGGACGGGGGTCCGGTGGCAGGTCTTTGAGACATTCTGAGGGTCACTCTCGTGGTCATTTTATCGTGGGACCGGCTCTGGCAAGTAGCGAGGGCTCGAGAGATTGTAGCTGTCATCGTGGCCGTGGACCTAAGGTGCGGAGTCAGAGCTGGGGTGAGGCAGGTGAGGGCAGTATGTGTAGGAACACAGATCAAGTACACGCACCTGCCCTCCCTTCTCCGCCTTCCCCAGCCGCGGGCTGAGACGTTCAAGGTTATGACCTTCCGGAGACGCAGCCACAGGCAAAGGAGGCGCAGGACAAGAGTGATTGTTATCGATCTGTCGCAAAGACCACTGAGCCTTTCGGGGCTGTTCCTGAACACGGCTCATTGCACCGGGAGTATTGTTTATTTAGGGGTGAGCCAACCTCAGATCGGCAAAGCTGGCCACGGGCAGCCCCTGGTTATAGGTGAACAAGTCTCATAAATGCCACCTTCTCCTCCTTGCTGATAAGCACACAGCGCAATCGATACCAGTTGAGGAATCCTCGTAAGCAGGGGGGAGTAAGAGATAAGCTCGCCCAGATACTTTCCACTCGCTGACCCCTCTTTCTGGAATGTTCTTCCCACTGCCCTCTGCAGGGCTGGCTCCTCCTTACCCTTCAGGGTCGAGTCCTTTAGAGTATACTAAATTGGGGGGTAGGGAGGCTGGATATGTGTATATATGCATTTGTTTATAGAAGTCTGAAATATTTCTGGAAGAAATCACACAAACCTCAACTAAATTGCTTCAGGGAAAGGAAATTGACCAGCTGGAGAGAGAGAGCTCGGTTTTATTACTTTATTATTATTTATTATTTTCATATTCACTTTTGTTTTACATTTTGGATTTTGAACCATGTGAATGTTTATTCAAATTTACATTAAAATCAGTACTGGGAGATTTTTCAGTAATTTGGCCCCAGCGGGTTTTACCTCTGGAGCCATATGAACTATTTACAATTATTTTCTTTTTGAACTTGACTTTGGCTTTTCAGCGTCCCTCTAGAATAGGAACCCCACACAGGCAGGGCCGTGTCAGCTTGGTTCTTAGAATCAGCCACGGGGCTGGGCACACAGCCTGACTTCACTGTTTGGTAAATTAATAAAGAAAGAACTGGAGCTCTTGGGTGGCTTCGTCAGTTAAACACGGACTCTTTTTTTTGTTTTTAATGTTTATTTATTTTTGAGAGAGAGACATAGACAGAGACAGAGTATGAGCAGGAGAGGGGCAGAGAGAGAGGGAGACACAGAATTCGAAGCAGGCTCCAGTCTCTGAGCTGTCAGCCCAGAGCCTGATGCCGGGCTCGAACCCATGAACCGTGAGATCATGACCTGAGCCAGAGTCAGACGCTCAACCGACTGAGCCACCCAGACGTCCCTCGACTCTTGATTTCAGCTCAGGTCAGGGCTGTGCACTGACACCACAGAGCCTGCTTCGGATTCTTTCTCTCCCACTCTCTCTGCCCCTCCCCTGATTGCTCTCTTTCTCTCAAATTTAATAAATAAAATTTAAAAAAATAAAAAAAGAAAGAATGAACTAACTGAGGACATACGGCTGACGATTGTAGTAGTGAACTTGAATTTGTACCATGCAGAGTCTGATGAGTTTCCTGCTGCTTGGCACACAGTAAGGTGGGCAGGAGTGATCTGCCAAGCGGCGCACGGATGGCTGACTGCTGTCCCTAGACCCCACTGAGGCTGGGGTTCTGTGTTATGGCAGCTAGCACGACCTTAATACCTCCCTCTCTTCCCGGGTGCCGAGGGGCTCAGTTGGTTAAGCATCCAACTCTTGGTTTCAGCTCAGCTCATGATCTTCCAGTTTGTAGGTTTGAGCCCCACGTCGGGCTCTGTGCTGACAGTGGGAGCCTGCTTGGGGTCCTCTCCCTCTTTCTCTGTCCATCTCCCACTTCCACTCTCTCTCTCTCTCTGCCTCAAAATAAAGAAATAAACATTAAAAAATACCTCCTCCTCTTCCTCCAGTGCCCTCCCCCTCCCTGGCACCTGGCACCTGTCAGGCCCGTGCTCATCCCAGCCTGCCCTCCCCTCCCACCTCCCCACCAGTGGGCTGAGTACACCTCGCTCCACCCAAGGACAATCCCCGCTTGACATTTTGGCATTTTTCTTTCCACACCTGTTTCCATTCAAAGATTCATATTTTTCTTGAAAAGAAGGCAGGATTAATGCCTATCCGCAGGAGAAGAGATAAATTACGCAGTAGTCATACGATGGAATGATACACAGCAATAATAATTTTAAAAAGACCCTAGTGTTGACTCTTGTAATAACCTGAATGACTCTAGAAAACATTCATGGAACAACAACAAAAAAACCAAAAACACACAGAGACCATATACCGTGTGACTCCACGTACATGAAGTTCAAGAATAAGCAAATTTAATCTGTGGTGATAAAGTCAAAGGAGTCCACACCTTTGGCCAGGGCCAGGTGGATATGGACTGGAAACTGATGCAAGAGAGCTTTCTGGGAAGTGGGAATATTCCGTATTCTTGATTGAGGGGTGGTGACGCAGATACACGCACGTGTTAAGTTTCGTGGAGCCATCCACACGTAACTTTTGCATGTGTTATTTTACCAAATTATGCCTCCGTTGGGGGAAGTCCCTGATGCTCGCACCTCAGTTTTGGAACGCTCTGCCGTGCTGTAGACCAGCATCGTGATTCCTGTGGCTGCGTGGTATTCCATTACGTGCCTGTCATTTGTACCTTCAGACAAGCTTTGTTCCCAGTAAAACCTCCTTTTGAAATGATGTAAGAGGAGAGGGGGTGCCCAATATCTGCAGGGTCATCTGTGTGCTTTTTGAGGATGTGGTCTGCAGACAGGGCAGGAGAACATGGCTATTGTTCGGGGGTTGAACTGTTCAGAATAATTTGGAATAACTTATGAAATGAAACAGGGGCGCCTGGGTGGCTCGGTCAGTTAAGCGTCCGACCCTTGATCTCGGCTCAGGTCATGATCTCGTGGTTCAAGGGTTCGAGCCCTGTGTTGGGCTCAGCGCTGATATCATGGAGCCTGCTTGGGATTCTCTGTCTCCCTCTCTTTGCCCATCTCCCCTCAAAAATAATAAACATATTTTAAAAAATGAACTGGCGTCATCAAAATTAAAAACTTTTGTGCTCCACTCGACACCATCAAGAGTGAAAACACTCAGAATGGAGAAAATATCTGCAAATTGTATATCGGAAAAGGGACTGGCTTCCAGAATGTATAAAGAACCCTTATAACTCAATAAGAAGAAGACAAACAGCACAATTTTAAAAATAGGCAAAGGGTTTATTTAAATAGACATTTGTCTAAAGAGGATGTACAAATGGCCAAGAGCACATGCAAAGGTGCTCGACATCATTAGTTATTAGGGAAATGAAGTAGAAACCACAGCAAGATACCACGTGGCACCCAGTAGGTGGCTAAAATAAAAAAGACAGAAAATAACAAGTGTTGGAAAGACTGAGGAGAAATTGGAGCCCTCACACACTGCTGGTGGGAATGGAGGGTGGTGTAGCTGCTTTAGGAAATAGTCTTGCTGGGGCTCCTGGGTGGCTCAGTTGGTTGAGCGTCCGACTCTTGATTTTGGCTCAGGTCATGACCTCAAGGTCGAGAGATAGAGCCTCACATTGGGTTCCTCGCTGAGTATAGAGCCTGCTTCAGATTCTCTCTGTCTCCCTCTACCTGTCCCACGTGCACATGCTCGCTCTCTCTCAAAAAAAGGAAATAGTCTACCAGTTCCTCAAAATTTCAGTAACCATAAAATGCAGCAATTCCACTCTTAGGCATCTACCCAAAAGAAATGGAAACGTACAGCCATGTAAAACTTGCACATGAATGTTCATGGCAGCGTAGCAGAATTCTTCAAAATGTGAAAACAGCACAGATGTCCATCAACTGATGATAAATGGCTCAACAACATGTTGCACATGGGATATTAGTCAGCACTAAAAAGGAATGAAGGGGCGTCCGGGTGGCACAGTCGAATAAGCATCCGACTCCTGATCTCGACTCAGGTCACCATCTCGTAGTCTGTGAGTTTGAGCCTCACATTGGGCTCTGCGTTGATGGCGTGGAGCCTGCCTGGGATTCTGTCTCTCCCCCTCTCTCTGCCCCTCACCCGGTTGTCCTCTCTCTCAAAATAAATAAATAAACCTAAAGGAAAGGAATGAAGCACTGATGTATACTGCAGCAGGGATGAATCTTGAAAATATTATGCCGAGTGGAAAAGCAAGTCACAAAAGGCCACATATTATGACTCCATTTAAATGAAGTATCCTAAACCGAGAGAGAGAGAGAGAGAGAGAGAGAGAATATTAGTGTCTGTCTGGGGGTGGGGTGGGGTGGGGTGGAGATTAAGGTATGACTGCTAATGGTATAGGATTGCTTTAGTTGAGGATTCTAAAATTAGATTATAGTAATGTTTGCAGGACTCCATGTATGTACTAACACCACTGATCTGTGCTTTAAGTAGGGAATAGCATGTGAGTTATATTTTTTAAAAAATGAATAAGGCAGTTGGCAGACATAATGGGAATGAATTATTTTTAATTCAAAACACTGAATTAGGGGACAACGGGAAGCTGGTCAGTAAAGATAGTGCCAGCTGGACCACGTGGTTCGGCAAAGGGGCTGTGGCATGTCCCGGAGGGGAGGGTCTCATGGACGACCTGCATCCTGGGCTCCCCTCCCCCTAGCCGGCTCTCTGACCCTGGCCAAGCCACATTCCCTCCTTGGGTTTTGTTTACTTAGTCGTGAAATGGAAACCTGTGTTAGGGGAATGGTAGCCGTCCTAACAGAGAAAGCTACGTATATCACTGTGGTTTAATACAGCAAAAGTTAACCCTTAGGGTTTTTAAAATTATTATTGAAGTATAACCGACGTTCAATGTTAAATGAGTTTCAGGTGTACAACGTAGTGTGGTTCGACAGTTCTGCACATCGCTTGGCGCGGTAAGCGTAGCTGCCGTCTGTCACCATACAAAGTTACTACGTCATTGATTATATACAGTCCCTATGCTGTGCTTTTCACCCCCATGACTTACTTACTTTAAAACTGGAAAGCTGTCCTTCTTAATCCCTTTGGTCTGTTTCTCCCATCCCCCCACCCACTTCCCTCGTGGCGACCACCGTTTTTCTGTATGGAATAGTCTGTGTTTTCGTTGGCTTTGTGTTTTAGATCCCACGCGTAAGTGAAATCATAACAGTATTTGTCGTTCTCTGACTGATGTCACTTAGCCTAATGCTCTCTAGGTCCATCCATGTTGTTACAAAGGGCAAGATCCCATTTTTTAAATGACTGATTAATATTCCTTTGTATATATATATATATGGTATCTTCTTTGTCCATTTACGTATCGATGGATACTTGGGTTGCTTCCGTATCTTGGCTACTGTAAAGAATACCACAGTAAACGTAGGAGTCTGTATATCTTTTCCAATTCATGTTTTCGTTTTCGTTGGGTAAATACCGGCAGTGGAATTACTAGATGGTAGGGTAGTTCTATTTTTAATTTTTTGAGGAACTTCCTTACTGTGTTCCACAGTGGCTGCCCCAGGTTGCGTCCACACCAGCGGTGCGCAAGGGTTCCTTTTTTCCCCACATCCTTGCCAACACCAGTTATCCCTTGTCTTTTTGATACTGGCCATTCTGACAGGTGTGGTCTCCCACTGGGGTTTTGATTTGCGTCTCCCTGATGATGAGTGATGCGGAACATCTTTTCATGTGTCTCTTGGCCATCTGGAGGTCTTTGGAAAAATGTCTGTTCAGGTCTTCTGCCCATTTTTAATTAGATTACCTGATTTGTTCTTTATGTAGTTTGGATACTAACCCCTTGTCAGGCACATCATTTGCAGATTTCCTCTTCTGTTCAGTAGGCTGCCTTTGAAGAAGTTAATTTCTTACTCATGCAAAGTCCATCTCCCAGCCAGAAGATAGGATGGGTGGGGGGGTGTTATGGCCATGCTGGAAGTGACACACTTCCTTCCGCCCAGTTCCATTGATGAGAACTCTGCCCACGACCCAGCTAGATATAGCGGCCGGGAATATGCTTGCCTCCTGGGGGTCTCCACACCTTGGTGGGGAAGTGTGAACCTTCGTGGGCAGGCAGCCAGGTCTGTGGACCCAGAAGGGGAGCCTGTCAGGGACTCAGGTCCATGGAACCTTTGGACCAGTCAGGAGGCCACATTACTGTCTGGTTGGACCATGAGGATAAGCCCTTTGATGAGTCAGAAACAAAGATAGGAACACAAAGCACTATGACCTTAACCTTGGGTCACGAGCTGGGATAATGTCTTTTGGGTTCTGACTTGGATCAGACCGTCTGACCACCTTTCAGGTCTGCTAATCAGAGGGGAAGCATGTTTGTGCATGAACATCTATCAGGTGCACAACTCAAGGCCCGTAGCAGCTGGCTTCCCCTCCCCCCGCCCCCCCCCACCGCCTTCATTCGGGTCTGTGGCTGAGGCCTGGATGTGACTGTCCCGTGCAGGGCTCTGGTGTCTCGTGTGCCAGTGGCAGCTTCTTCTGTGGCCTGCGTGTGTGGTGGCAGCTTCTTCTGTGGCCTGTGTGTGCAGTGCATTTCCACAGGGGATGGCTGCTCCTTGCTCGCAGATTCCAGAAGGCTTGTGTTGTGGGGCCGTTGCTATAGAGAAAATCTGATTATATTCAAACTCGAATTCATGAAATCAGCATGTTCCTTTCCCCGGGACTGGAGAATATCCCAGGGGGGCCCTTCCCCCTCGCTGCCTCCCCCAGGTTATTGGGAGGTGTGAGTTCGCCAGTGCTGTGTTGGGCAAAGCTCGGAAAGAATGCCCAGTTCCTTCTGACCCCAGCTAGCAGCCTGGAACACAATTCATCATTCACCAAGTCGTGAACGTGAGCTGTGAGGGTTGGGACTCTTGGTGCCAGGCAGTGCCTTTCCCCACCCCTTTCCTGCCACTCACACATGCCATGCTGCAGTTCATACCTGTGTGCGCTGGGGCGTTCCAGAGCAAAGAAACCAATAAGGCACAGAGAGAGAGAGGTTTATTTTAAGGAATTGGCTCACATGATTAGGGTGGCAGGTGAGTCCAAACTCTGTAGGGTCATCTGACAGGCTGGAGACCAGGGAAGAGCTGCAGGTCAGGTCCAGAGGCCACCAGCTGGCACAGTCCCTTCGTGCTCAGATGAGTTCAGTGTTTGTTCTATTAAGGCCTTCAACTGATTGGGCGAGGCCCACCCACATTGTGACGCGTAATCGACTTTATTCAGTATCTACTAATTTAAATGTTATTCTCCTTCAGAAAACACCTTCACAGAAAACAGTCCAGAGTAACCTTTGACTAGATATCTGGGTGCATGGCCTAGTCAAGCCAGGACATAAAATTCACCAGCACACTGTGTTTAATCCACACATGTTTCCAAAAGCAGCAGGCTGACTTGCAAAGTGCATGGATGGTGGGAAGCCGGGGTGTGAATCTCTCCCCTTGAATTTTCTAGGGATGTCATCTTGACCTCCCTGATCCTCTGCAACCTTGTAAAAATACCGGCCATTTATGGCGGTTTCATGACTCTTCCCAGGTTTACAGGCAGGGCATTTTAAGGGACCGTCCCAGCCTTTCTAGTGCTCAGAGTGCAGGAGTGGGGTGTGGAGCCAGGTTCGGCCCAGGGGCCACGGACTTCTCACCGCTCTGCACCAGGCTGGGTAAGGACTCGTGAAATAGGATGCAAGTGCGTGCGTAGACTGCCCAGGACTGTGCTGGCACCTGCCTGGCTCTCTCAGTAACTGGTTTCTTTTCCAAAAGGCCCCATTAGGAATGGTGGGCTTGAAAGGCCACGTGATGACAGTGACCATGACCATGACAGGCAACATTCCCTGGGCGTTCGCTGTGGCGGCCAGTTGTCTAAGGTCTTCACGGCATTAAGTCACCTGGCTTTCCTGCACCCCCACCAGGAAGGTGCTGCGATTACCCTCAATTTCCAGGAAATTGAGGCTCAGCTTCTACGACTTCTTGAAGTCTCCTCCTTAGCCCGGCACGGCCACCTCCTCGCCTGTGGCTGCACCAGGCTCGGCACAGCCTGTCTGTCCCAGGCTATGATGCAATACCACACGTGCGGTGGCTTGTAAGCAACAGAAACTTCATTCTCATCATCCCAGAGGCTGGAAGTCTGTGATCAAAGTGTCTGGTGGGGGCTCATTCCTGGCTCATGGATGGTGTCTTGTCCCTGTGTCCTCACAACGAGGCTCTCTGGGGTCCCTTAATCCCATTCATGAGGAGTCCACCCTTGGAACCTAATAGTCACCCCCCAAAGGCCCCACCTCCTAAAAACCATCCCCTTAGGCAGAAGGTTTCAACCTGTGAATTCTGGAACATTCGGTCCTTGACACTGCCGCCTCCACCAGCCATCCGACCCTACTATGCAGTTATTCTAAATGTGTGATCACCTTGCAGGTAGACATGGTATGGCTTCCTCACTGAAATTCTGCACTTGGGGTCATGTGAGCTGACCTTCCATCGTCCTCCCCCGAGGCCACCCCAGCGCCCTTTTGCTGAGTGTGTGTGGCTGCACGGTTCTCTCCTCGGTGTCTGGGTCGCTCGGGCCTGCAGGGTGCCTGGCCCAGGAGCCACCTGTGCACAGGGCCGCTGATTTTGCCCCCACAAGCCGAGCGGGAGTGGCGCCCACCGCATAATTATTGCGGGCTGGAGTCTGGGACCCAGCCCTGGCTTCGCATCCCTCACCCCAGAGGAGCAAGCTGTGTGGCCTGGGGCTCACCCGCAGTCCGCACCCCCTTCTCCCCCCGGGCCTGACTCCCCCCTCCAGAAAAGGAGGAAAACAATATCACCGCCCTTGAATTTAGCAAGATTGGATAAAGTAATATTCCTAAAACACGTAGCACAGTGCCTGCGTGCACACAGCAAGTGCTCGAGAAATGGTATCTATCTATTTTTATTAGGCATTTATTAAATACCGAGTGGCTATCTCTTGGCTGACACCCCGCTTGTTCTGGATTGCTTTCCAGGCCATGGCTCGCTGAGCTATCCTCTGGTCTCTGGAATGTACTGTTTGTCTCCTGTAGAGGGAGGTGGGGTTGGCCCTCTGGGGAGCAGAACAGCTGGAGAAAAGCTGCAAATTCAGTAGCCAGGCCAAAAACTGGGTTAACCGCGGGCCGGGGACAGGGCCCTGGCAAACATCGACTTCCGGAAGGTCCCCTGGAGCCCGGCTCTGAGAATGGCTTTAATGCTTTCAAATAGGCGATGACACTTGATCGTGGACGCCCCGCACGGACTCGGGGAGACACGTGGAGGGTTCACTTTGACTTTTCCCAACATGTTCGGGAGTGCAGACGCGGACCCTGCCTCGGCGCCTGTCCCCCAGGCTTTTGATGCCGGCCCCCCTGAGCCAGGGGCTGACCTGTGGCTCGGAGGAGAAATTCCCAGAAAAGGCATCTGGGAAAGGGAGCTACTGGCGGGATGTCAGGATTCGTTCCTTCTCAGAATGAAGCGGGGGACGGCTTCCGGGTCCTTCCCGTGGGTGGGACACTGGCAGTGGGGGCCCACGCGGGCCTTCATCGGGGGAGCGGTGTGGGAACAGCCAGAACACCCGTAGGAGACCACAGACCACCCGGGTTGGAAGAGCTTTGCTGGGTCCCTGTGCAGACACAGGGGTCTCTGAGATCTCGGTGACTAAGGTGAGGGGGGGATGCTGTTAATTTCAGGTGACGCTCATGATTCGCTCATCCCGTGTTTGTGTTTCGCTCCCTCGCTAACATTATTGGTAACCCTACAACCAACAGTCATGGTGCTTTCTTGGCCATTCACAGGCATGGGCACAGTCGGGAAAAATGAGTCATCTAATGCACGTGGCCCCGGCTGAGTCAGCCACGATGTGTTTTCGTGTGTCAGCTCGCATCCCGCAAACAGGTATCTTTTTCGAGGTCTCGTTAGTGTCACAGTTTTAGCCGTTTTGTGTTTCTGTTGATTTTGCTGTTTAAAATGCCCTCCCCTGCCCCCCACCCCGCGCACAGTGCTAAAGTGCAAGAGGCAGGGACATACCTTGTGGATAAAATACTTGCGATACGTAAGCTTCGTTCAGGCCAGAGTTACAGTGCTGTTGGCCACGAGTTCAGTGTTAGTAAGTGAACGATATACTCTTCACCCTTGAACAACACAGGAGTTGGGGGGTCTGGTGCCTGGCACGTCAAAATTCACGTATAAGCTTTGACCTTCCCCCAGCTTAACTCCTCACAGCCCACTGTTGGCTGTAAGTCTTACCGATAACATAGACAGTTGATTAACACGTGTTTTGTATGTCATAATGTATACTGTAATCTTATAACAAAGCAAGCTAGAGAAAAGATAGTGTAACTAAGAAAATTATTACGAAGAGAAAATACAATTTTCAGTGCTATACTGGATTTATTGAAAAAATCTGCACACAGATGGATCCCTGCAGCTCAAACCCACATTATGTACTGATCGGTTGACAAAAATGTTGTGACTGGATGTTTGCGGGGACCCAGCGTTGTTATTTCTCCTGGAGTAGGAGTTCGGCATTTGCTAATTCAGTGTTTGTGGGAGGTTTCTAGAGTGTAACTGCTGTGAATAATGAGACTCAATTGTGTTATCTTTAGTCAAAAGGGGTACACTGGGTCATGTAGTCACTCAAGGCCTGACGGAAAGCCGTCTCTTCCAGGAAGCCTCCCGTGGTCTCTCCAGCCTCCAAAGATCTTTCCCCAAACCTACTGCAGTCCACAACGTGTTCGTCGTTGATTTAGCGCATGACATAGACTACACGGTATCGGTCATTATCCCCCTACATTTCCGTATCTTACTGTGTGACAGTGGCATGCGCTCCCTGAAGGAGAATGTGGAATGTGGCCTTTATAATTCTTTGGATCCTCTCGTAGCAGGCACTATAATTATTTGATTCTTTCTGCAAATATTTGATTTGTTAATTTGATTTGTGAGTTTAATTCCTTCTTTTAATGAAGGATTCCATGCAGGATTGACTGAAGGAAGGAAGGAAGGAGGGAAGGAGTGACGTGTTCCCTGAACGCCAGGTACCCATGGGAGGCAGCGAGGCTGTAGGGATGAGGGAGCCATTATACCGAGAATCTTGGGTGCTGCCAAGGGTGGGGAGCAGAGGGGAGGTGCTCTCCCACCTAAGAAGGGGCAGGGAAGGCATCCAGGGAAATTGGACAGGTGGGTGGAGAAGTGCAGGGAAGGTGCTCCCAGGTGAACAAGCACACGCAAAGGCCCAGAGGCATGCCCAGCAGACGGGTAGGGGCTACAGAGATGTGCCGCAGTGGGGAGGGGAAAGGACGGTGCAGACGCACAAGCCGTGGGGCCGGGCCCCAGGGGCGTGTGTTTGCACGGGAGCAGGTCCCGAGTTATGAAGAGCCTTTAAGGGGTTTAAGCACTGAGTGGCTTCCGGTGGGACACGATGCTTTTATCCTTAATTAGCCGAACGGCACATGTGCATAATTCGGAGCAGGTATCTGCCCTGAGCTGGTGGGTGGGGGGCTCACAGGCACACGGCATGCAGTGGTCCTCCTCCTCCTGCGCTCCTCCTCCTGCCGTCCTCCTCCTCCCGCGGTCCTCCTCCCGCGCCCCTCCCCCGCGCCGTCTCCTCCACAGCCCCTCCCCAGCCGTCCTCGGCGCCTCCCAGTCACTCTCCGCGCCCCCTCCCCCGCCGTCCTCCTCACGCGCCCCTCCGCGTCCTCCGCTCCTCCCCCGCGATCCTCCTCAGCCCCCTCCCCCGCCGTCCTCCTCACGCTCCTCCCCGCCGTCCTCCTCCCGCGCCCCTCCCCCGCCGTCCCCTCCTCCGGCAGGTCCCTCCTCCCTTCGTCCTCCTCCCGCGCCCCTCCCCGCCGTCCTCCTCCCGCGCCCCTCCCCCAGTAGATCCTCCTCCGACCAGACCTCCTCCACGCCAGATCCTCCTCCCGCGCCCCTCCCCAGCGTCCTCCCCGCGCCCCTCCCCCGCCGTCCTCCCCCGCGCCCCTCCCCACTGGGCGTCCTCCTCCCGCCCCTCCGATCCTCCCGCGCCTCCCGCAGTCCTCCCCAGCCCTCCCCCCGCCCAGGTCTCACTCGCGCCCCTCCCATGATCCTCCTGGCCCTCCCCATGAGTCCTCCCCGCCGTCCTCTCCTCCGCCGTCCTCCTCCCGCGCCCTCCCCACATAGATCTCCTCCTCCGGCCCCCTCCCCCGCAGTGCTCGCGCCCCCTCCCCGCCGTCTTCCTCCCAGCTCCTCCCGCCGTCTTCCTCCAGCTCCTCCCCATGAGTCCTCCCTCCGCGCCTCCCCGCCGTCTTCTCCATGCTCCTCCCCGCCGTCCTCCTCGCCCCTCCCCCGCCAGTCCTCCTCCCGGCTCCTCCAGTTCCTGCCTCCGCGCCCCCTCCCCCGCCGTCCTCCTCCGACAGGTCCACTCTCCTTAGATCCTCCTCCCAGCCCTCCCCACCATCCCACTCCTCCCGGCCCTCCCCATGCGTCTCTCTCCCGCCCTCACCGCAGTCCTCCCCCCGCGCCCTCCCCCGCCGTCCTCCCGCCGCCTCCTCCCGCGCCCCTCCCCCCGCCGTCCTCCCCGCCCTCCCCGCAGTCCACTCCAGCTCCCCGCCGTCCTCCTCCAGCGCCCCCTCCCAGTCCTCCCCCGCGCCCCTCCCCAGCAGGTCTCCGCGCCTCCCCATGATCCTCCTCCCGCCTCCGCCGTCTCCTCCCGCGCCTCCCCACCGTCCTCCATATGATCCTCCTCCGCCTCCACGCCAGTCTCTCCGCCCTCCATGATCCTCCTCCGCAGCCCCCTCCCCACGCAGGCAGTCACTCCTCCGCGCCCCTCCCCAACCGTCCTCCTCCACGCGCCACTCCTCCATGGAGTCCCTTATCGCGCCCCTCCCACATGAGTCCTCCTCCAGCCCTTCCCCCGCCGATGCTCTCCGCCTCCGCCGTCCTCCTCAGCAGCCCTCCCGCCGTCTCCTCCAGGTGGGTCCTCCTCCACCGTCCTCCTCCCCGCCCTCCCCCCGCCGTCCTCCCCGCGCCCTCCCCCGCCGTCCTCCGCGCCTCCCCGCCGTGCCCGCGCCCCTCCCCCGCCGTCACTCCCCCGGCCCTACCCGCCCGTCCTCTCCCGCCCCTCCCCATGTGGTCTCCCAGCCCCTCCCCGCAGTCCTCCATAACCCCTCCCCGTGCTCCACGGCGGCCCCCTCCCCCAGCAGTGCTCCGCGCCCCTCCATGAGTCCTCCTCCCTTCCTCCCAAGATTCCTCCCCCGGCGCCTCCCCCCGCAGTCCTCCCCCGCAGTCCTCCTCCCGCGCCCCTCCCCAGTCCTCCCCCCCGCGCCCCTCCCCGCAGGTCCTCCGCGTCTCCTCCGCGCCCTCCCCGGCCCTCGGGGAGCTCACCCCCAGGAGGGGACGAGCCGCACACCTCTCTCCCAGCCCGGCCGGCGACGCCCGGAGACAGGATCGGCGAACAGACCCAGGTCCTGTTTTCCCGGCCGCCTCCCAGCGCCGCTGAGGGAACCGCAGCCCTCGCTGCCTCCCAAGTGTTCCTGGAAGCCCCGGGGGGGCGGGGCGGGCGGGGCGCCGTGTCCTTCCGCGTCCTTCTGGAACCGGCCAGGCTTTTCCTTGCAGCTCCTCCCCCTGCGCCCGTGCCTGGGGTCAGGCCTGGAGTGGGGGGAGCCGCGGATGACGGGGGTGGGGGCGAGCACTGGAGCCCTCCAGGTGCGCCTGTGTCCCCGCCCAGGGGACAGCATCACCCTCTCCCTCCTCCCCACAGGGTGTGTCGGCTGCTCGCTCTCCCCCTCACTGTTCCAGCCCGCAGGCCCCGCAGCAGCCGCCGGACACACACACACACACACACACACACACACACACACGCACACACACACACACACACACACACACACCCCACAACACAGCACACACACAGCACACACACACCACACCACACACATACCACACGCACACACACACTTTAACACTGCAGCACACACACAGCACACACATGCTACACACAGCACACACACACACACACCTCCACACATACCACACACCACACACACCACACATACCACACAGCACACACACACACACACACACACACACACACCACACATGCCACACACACACACACCCCACCACACAGCACACACACAGCACACACATACTACACACACAGCACACTACATACTACACACACAGCACACACACATGCTACACACAGCACACACACACACACACCACACACACACTTGTGCATATCTCCCCACCCACACACACACCACACATGCAAGCACACACACCCCACAACCACAGCACCCACACACAGCCATACACACACAGCACACACACACACACACACCACACACACACGTGGCATGTACTAGCCACACACCACACACACACACACCACACACCCCACAACAGCACACACACAGCACACACATACTACACACACACACACACACACACCACACATACTGCACACCTGCAACACAGCACACACACAGCACACACATATTACACACACACACACACGCTATACACACACCACACACTCGCAGACTCCACACGCACACCCCCCCACCACACACACGAGACGCGGTGTTACGTGAGGCCAGTGCCAGCCCCCCGGTGCCCCCTGTTTCCTCAGGGATCCTTCCTGTCAGCGCTTTCGTTTCCTCGCTGTCTTCGTGCGGGGCCTGCTCGTGCCAGCCACGCGGACACCCTGGTGCTCGAGATCGCCCGGCCCGCACGCTGGGCTCTTTGGGGGTCCGGGGAACCAGGCACACTTCTGTTCCCTCTTCTCTGGGGAGGGGCCGACGCCTG